>CM035151.1:84020662-84087855 GCA_020205615.1 Panax quinquefolius | reverse complement strand
TGGATTTGTAAAGAAAAACAAAACGTGATTCACAAGCAAATCTTTTGCATACGAACTTCTCAATACTGCTTGCACATTCACTAACTTCCGTATTTGTGAAATTTTGCTCGACTTCTGTAAACTGTGTGGCATAATAGAAACTGTTTTGAGGATTTGGACAAAATTTTATTCCCGATTGAGAGGGTACTTGGCCATTTGAATGCATAAAAACTCCCTTAGATGCTAAAACAAGGTCTCCAGCTTCCACTAAGCTGCTTAAATCAGAATTCTCAGAATCACCGATAGAATGCTTGATGGCAATATAAGAACATGTTTCTAAGAATAAGCTTCCCATGTGTGATCAAGTTCTTTATTGGAATGAACAAATTCTAAGTTACCCTGGTTTGATTTGAAATGGCCCTTTGACGAGTCAGACAACATTTCCTTTCGCATGTGATCATGGGATATTTTATAAGAATGGTTTACTAAACCTGTTGGAGTTTGGCTTGTCTTCATTCCATGATCAGAAACACTTGCAGATGAGGCTCCTTCATATCTAGAATGTTTTGCAGATAAAGGATGAGGGGGGCGATTAGTCCCCGTGGCAGAAGAAGGATTATAGCCTACGTTGGAGAGATCGTTTCTTATTTTGTGCCGAAGCACTTTATGAAGGCAAAGAATTAACTCCCTCAACAAGTGATTCCATCCAGAAATTCAGAAGAAGCACTCTCCACCAATATCCAACTGAGCAAAATGAATCCTAACCACAAATGAGCATTAGCCTAATAAATATCCAACACATATGATTTTTAAAATTGATTAAATCACTAATATAACTAAACACCAATAAACAAGTAATACAGAAAAGGCATATACTTAAAAAATCCCCTCAACAAATTTGTTACTCACTCCGTTCCTAAAAGATTATCGTTTAAAGTTTTGGCACATGAATTAAGAAAGTGTCATTTACCAAATAAAATTTGTTTGAAATTTCATCACTGCCCTTTTATGAGAAATTGAAAATTATTAATACAAGGGATAAAATTTATTGGGACAATGAGAGAAGGTAGGGATAATATAGGAAAGTAAATAATTTATTCTCCTCGAAAGTTGTAAACGACAAATTTTTTGAAACATATTTTTTCTTCTAAAACGACAATCTTTTAGGAACGGAGAGATTAAAATTCACCCAAGCAACACATACACATTACAGAAACAACTCAGCAACAGCTCATAAAAGTCGAGAAAATTCCAAAAAGACTGGATTTGTAAGGAAAACAAAATGTGATTCACAATCAAATGAACCCACAAGTAAATATTTTGCAAACATGACACTTAAAGAATTTATAGACCTTAACAATCACATAAACCTCATAAAAGCAAAATCGCTATTACATTAAATTAGACGCATTTACAGATTCCAAAAGCAAGCAATAGATTACCTTGAAAAGAGGGAAGAAGTGGAATACAACATGGTTATTAAAAAACAAGAAATTTCTCGCAGAAAAGGGGAGAATGAAAAAGGGTATTGATTATTCTTTTAACATAAATAAAAAAGAATTCAATTGCGTATTCCCCAAGATTCCTTTTCCGTTTCCTACATTTTCGCATCAACCAAATCGACAGTAAAGAAACAACTAAATAAACAAATAAAAGAAAATTAATCCCTTTTGATTACCTGATTAGACAATGCAGATGTGGAAGCAATCTTTCATGACTATTCAGAAGAGCCGAAAGATGGAATTTCAGCCCCAATACCCACTCGAAGAAAGTGAAAGTAATTTTGGTTTAAGCCTAACTTTTTTTCCTCTCTGTTTTTTTCTGGGTTTTTTCCAGATCCGATCAAAAAAAGATGGAGTTTTGATATTTGAGTTATAATTCCTCTTGATTGATTTATCTGTAGGGAATTCGTCGGTTAATGGGTGGAAAAAGAGGGAACAGAGGAAGAAGAAAGGAGAAAGAGAAAAAAGGTAGAAGAAATAGAGAGAAAAGTTGGAGAAGAAAGAAAAAATAATAAAAAAAGATTATTAAATTTTATTTTTGCCACATGTCAGTTGTCACTAATGGCTGTTTGTCCAGCTGAATTTTTTTAACGGGAGAGGTATAGTTGAGCTACGTTTTACAACGTTAAGTATACTTTTGGAAGAAAAAAAATTCAGGGTGTACGTAGGATATCGGGATAAACGTCAAGGGTATTTTTGGACTTTTGCCCTATTTATATCTTAGCTATTTGGATAACATCTTGTATAACATCTTAATACAAATATGTGAATTCTTAAAAGACATTAAGAAGTGAATTGTTAAGATGCATTAAGATGCAAGTATCAACTGAGCCAAGACCAAATTCTTAAAGTCGGGGGCTCGAAGACGATCAAACACTCGAAAATCTTTTCCTTTCTTTAAATTAGTTGATTCCGCCTGAAGAATTTTAAGACAAAGTAGTTTTTGTATAACATTTTGAAATCTTTGATAGAAATTGATATTTCCACATAAAAATCGTAATTTTTTTTTCTACTTGATCGAGCCATCTTTTATGGGTCAGAGAGAACAATTTAAAGTCTATTTAAAGCCAATATATATATATATATATAGAGAGAGAGAGAGAGAGAGAGAGAGAGAGATATATTAAGAGAAGAAGATAAAGAATGAAAGAAACTATTTTTTTAAAAAAGAGATAATTTATGAAAACTAATTGTAGGTAATTTAGATTCCTTTTTCTTCTTTTCTGTTTTTTTAATTAGGAAAAACTAGCCTGTGATGACAAATTCTGCATCAAAAAGAGAAACAGAACAAAATCTGCATCAAATGTTTGCAACTGATAATAAGCATATGACAAAAATAGAAAACAGTTCCACTTGTTCAAACTTAAAACCCTACATGACAGAGACCAAACTAACATTTATATGGAGTTTTATGAATACAAGTGAGTGGGAAAAAAAACAAAGAAAACAAAAAAAACTATTATTTTATGTTCTTGATCAAATGATGAGGAACTATCTCTAATAGTTAATGTATCTCTGTTATATATACAGGTCATTAAAAGCAACTGAAAACAAAATGCTTTTAAAAAAAGAACAAAAATAAAATAAAATTAATCCCAATTGTTTGGAAGTGCAAAATCTTGGAATCGAAAGGAGGAATCTGCTGCAGTCTCTCTGTCGAGTCTAAGCTCTAGTCCATCATCACTGCGAACACTATTACGGGTGCTCTCATTTGAATCTTCATATGGAAAGGGCAGTACCTGATTCTCATTTGCAAACCGAGCCATTTGAATATCAGGTGGCAAAGGCGACGCAGTTGGAGCCGTGGTGCTAACTCCACTTATTAGGGAAGCTAGTCTTCGATCCCACGAGAGCACGTGAATGAGTATACGTTACCCTTGCATGGCGGTGCAATGAGAGTTTCTGGCTTAGGGATACGGTGTCAAAGCATCGAATGGCTCCTGTTGGAGAAACTATCAAGGCAGGACTTTCTGGTTAGATACTCTTGAAACCACTAGGAGTTTCCCTGCACTGTTTGCTTCTTCGTATAGATTGCAGAGTCCTGACCGCGTTGAAGGTGCATTTTCATCACCTTCAGCAACAGAAGAAATGTATATATAAATCCTGTAAATTAAAAACAAAAGATGAGCAGAACTGCGGGAGGAAAAACATGCAACAGACATAGTAAATGAATTAAGAGTTGAATAAATGCAGTGTTACTTGGAATGCCGTTCGTTTTGGTTCATGGAACCAATAGAATACTACGCGGTTCACTAAGGTAGTTTTATATAAGTTCTTGTAGTTAGGAATCTATTAGAATCTCCAAGAAGCTGATGAAAATGGACTCAAAGAAGCGAAAAAGGATGACTTATTCTGAGATGAACCCACATGATTACCCAGTTATGACTCATATTCAAATTTGACTTGGAACCCAAATTGTATTCTACAGTATTATATGTGGCCTGGGAAAAGCAGGAATGTTGTTGTCCTCAGTATAGGATCGTGGGAAAGAATTCTTCTGATAGCAAAGATGGTGCTGTCTCCAAATAATTCAGTACAATGTGATGTTTTAGCATCTAATACTAAGTTAAAATATCTGCAAATATCGGTAAAACAACAAGGAAATATTTCACTACTATAAATTTAGAGGATTGGTATGTAATAGTAACATGTTTAGGAATGCAAATACTAATACGCGGTTTACTAGGTCAAAAATATTATATGGTAACTCTGAATAAAAAGAAACCCCAAGTAACTTCATGACAAATAGTAATGTAACTTATTTCTATAACCACCAATCTCAGAAACAACAAACAAAAACAGCCAATATTGACCGACTGTAATAGTCAAGATGGTATTTTTTCTTCTTAAAGTAGGTAGTCAATTGTCATAAAATGCTAAGCTAATTCCAAAATACAGTCCTAACAATGAACTATTTTCCATAGTTGCTTTAATTTTACTAGTAGAAACTAAGTAATCATAAATCTTAACGACAAGAGGAATAAGTACATGTACAAACTTTAAAACATTCTCAATCAACTGCATTTTGTATGATGCTTTGATATGACCTCCTGTTTGAATGTTGTTTATAAACAAAGATATGGAAGAATAAGCTACTAACCTCTTCTGTGCGACTAATTGCAAAACCAAGCTTTGTGTCGCTATCTTTTATTCTGATTTCAACTGGGACTTCTCCTTCAAGAGGAGAATACCATAGACTTAACTGCTCTAACAACACCAATGTCCACCCCATGGTAATCCTCAAAGCCATACAAGCTTGCATTAGCAAGATTTGATAAGTCAGACAATGACCCAGCACTTACAGTAGAAGAAGCAGTGTCTCCGGATATCTATCCCAAAAACATAACAATAAGCATATTGTACAATTCTTGAACAATACAAGAATGCAGAAAAGGGAAAGAGAAAAAAGAAAAAAGAAAAAAATAACATTCTCCAGCTAGGTGATACTTACGAATATAAGCATTCTGTGAAATATAGCACATGCTCATTTGCAAATTTTTTTATTTAAATTTTATATGGAGTGGCCAATCTATCATGTCCATGAAATGGAAGACAATATTCCTCATGTACCACATTATATCATACGAAAAGTTTAAGCGTGAGTTTTAACTTTAATTATTAACTTACCAAGGAGCAAGGAAGATGAATGCTTTATGGCCACTAAAATGATTGCAAAGGTATATTTGGTAGTATAGGCTAAAAAAGGGAAGAAGAAAAGAGATGCTTGATCAAGTCAATGTACCATATAGTTTCAGACCTTAATTAGATATACTCATTACTAGTTCATGCCCTAACTACTAAAAAATAGCATAAAACACCATTTAATTCATGGTTTCAGACAGTATAAGAAGACAATCTCTTAGAGGGATAAATCTTGAAATGTTTTTATTGGGAATTTACCTTGGTAAGTAAGGATTCAGTCTGGATGTTCATAAAAACAATAGGAATCCCTGATGCCTGAGAGGCAGTAAGCCATGCGTTTGCTCTAGCAAGAGTGTCTTCCAAATCATTGTAGCGAGAAGGACTTTTATCCGAGACTTTTGGAAGGAAGAGCATTGAAAGAAAGAAGCTCGAATTGGGAACTGATAAAAGCTCCTGCAATCTCTTCTCCCATGGATATGAGACCTGACCATCTTGAAGTGGAGTCCTGGCTAATGCATCCACCATCCTAGAGGTCCTTGAAGCTGCATGCCATTTATTACATATTATCTTAGGGAGTGTGGAACAATAATCAAGACAAATGATAAACATTACATGTTTAGATAATTTTGTTCTTACACAAATTAAGATAGAAAAGTCGAGCAAATTTGGCATAAGTTGAAGCTCTACAACCAAAGATTAAACACTAATAAAGTTATGCTCTTTATGATATCCTTAAGTAACTAAATTAGTGCAGATTAGCAAACATGAAAGAAAAGAAGAATAATGCATTTCGAAAAAGTTTTTTTAGTACTGATGTATGATAAGCCCAGTCCAGGAATTTGGTAACCTAAGACACCCAAGTATAGAAGAAGGTTTGGTGGACAGTCAAACAAATTCCCCAATGATGGTGTGCAATCATTTTGAGGATTACAACTGCACCCCACAAAGAATTGATCAGCAACCAAAAAGAATTTGAGTGTATATTTGAAAGAAAGAAAATAAAGTCATATCATGATGACTATATATGTAGGAACCATTGGGTTTCAAACTTTCAAATAGGAAGTCATCAACCTGATAATGACACCCACCAAGAAGCCGACACCAACTAAAAGTGGCTCAATAAGGCAATCCTTATCAGAAACAAATAGTGGGTAAGTACCAATAAATTCTTCCATAAAATTATAGTTAGGTTGGAAGTAGCAGTATGATATTTCTAGCTAGAATCCCCTTGATAGTGGGAATACCCCCTTTTTCTTACTTCCTTTTTCCCAATTTAGAGTCCCTTTTCCAAAATTTTATACCTTTAGGCTATTTTTTGCTTGTAATAACTATTGACAGTATTATTTATACTTTTCTTAATAACTCTAGCCTCATGGGTGGTTTTAAATTTACAATACAAACTATTAGTAGCATAACATAATACCCCAAAAGCCAATTTGATGAGGGACTATATAATATCACATCCCCCTAATAGTATATCATCCCTCATCCCATGACCTTAGGAATAAAAAATTAGTCAACGTAATTTTTATCCGGACTAATTCTAGGATAAAATAGTGCATAGGAAAACTAATCCCGATTCCCAGGACAATATTCCATGGGATTGTAACTCATTTGCAAACAAATACAGCCTTAGTTTTTATGTACTACCCTTTTTATTCTTTTTTTTTTTTTGAGAAAGAAATGAAATGTGATTAGTAAAAGATAAATTTGAAACTGTACATAACATTTATGGTTCTTACTTCAATTCTGAAATCCACATGAATATATCTATATCAACATGATAAAAAACATGGCAGTAATATATTCTTGGAATGGGTGGGTTGGTGGTTAGGGGAAACATGTTGGAATAGACAATTGAGACTGAAGAAGAGTTGGCAGATGCAAAGGATTGAACTTGTCAAAGTCAACTAAAACTTCTTCATGAACAGTATAAGGAAGACTCATCACAAAAGAATTATTAATCCTAGATAAAGAAAAAAGAAAAGGTAACAAGGGTGGACCAATAAAGCAGCCAAAATATATAATTTAATTTAATATACCACCAAAAAATAGCTAAATATTTATAGCGTATCCAGTGTAAGATACTACTAGGGTGGGTGGGTCACAATTTAAATATAGAATTTCGCAAAATTAACTGGGATCAAAGTTAGATGAAACTATATTATTTTTCCTATCAATTCTTTGCACTCCACAACTTGTTATTAACACCCCACATTTTGTTACAAAGACAAACATATCTTTTACTTTCTATGGTTAAGTTACTCTTTCCAAGAGTAATTTTACACTTACAAAAGACTCTTACAAAAAATATACTTATCACATTATGAAGAGCGGATAGAGGTGCGGGGATACACGTGCGTCATACGAGGATTCGGCACATATTTTATTGTTGAATATGTATATATTTATGTATATGATAATATATATATATATATATATAAATATGATAAAATATTTAATAAAATAGATACCACAAGAGAAAAATAACACACAGCATAAGTTTCATGTTTCTATAAACATTGAGTTGTACATAATAATAGAAGATAATAATAGATAATTTAAAACACATGCTATAAAGGAGAGAATTCCCAAGAATCTCTGCTTCCTAGATCTCACAAAAATGATGGGTTTACTTGTTAAAAATCTACCGTACATCCAATAGTTATAATCGGTAATCACTCATTCTTCAGTCACCCACCATTCATCAAATAGTACTAGTGCTCTTCCAAATGACAACCATTTTCATTAATGCTTTCCATGTTTCCAAGTGGAAAAGGACAGTATTTAACTGCTACCGTTTTCAACATCCCAAAAATGGAGTAAACACACCCAATGACCCCACGCGTGCTTCAACAAGCTCACCCACATGTGAAACGGACCAAAAACAAACAGTATTGTGCAAATTGTAATCCAAATGGTCAAACTAAAATCCAAAGAAAAGTCAACAATATCCGTACCTTGTAAAGACTGGCACTCCGCCTCCGTCCGATCAAAAATGCAACGGCGTAATTCGGATCCCCAATCGCCCTCAGCATGTACTGCTTCCTCCCAGCCGACTCGTTCGGCACAATACACGCCTGCAACTCAGTAAACTCGTCCGAGCCGCGCCGGACTCGGACACGAATTGACGTATCCTTCGATTTGTAGCAGTCGTGCAGAATCTTCTGGACGCCGGACTTTCCGTTCTTGAACGGAGATCGGACGGTGAGGTTCCCGACGACGATTTCCTCGACAATGTCTCCGGTCTGCAGCGTGTCGTACGTCCATTCGTCGGCCTTGGAGCTGCCTTTTAAGCATTCAACGGATAAAACTACTGTGTGGTTTGAATTGCCACTATTTCTTCTAGACGATCCAGCTGATGAATTTGAACCAACTGATGAATTTGAACGAATTGATGAATTTGAACGGTCCATGGTCATTTCTTTTGCTTGTTATTTTGGCTGCAAATCAGAGAAGTATACATGTGGGTCATTTTTTGTTGGTCTTATGGGAGGGGAATTGAGTGGGAATTTTCTGGAGAGAAAAAGTATATATATATATATATAGAGAGAGAGAGAGAGAGGAACAAACGGTTGCTGTGATAGAATCTAGAAGAAAGTAGAGAGAGAAAACTCAGATATATGCAGAGCCGACTAATTTTTCAGAGAGGAACGGGGAAACAGAGAGAGAAAGTGGGGGAGGAAGAGTATATTAAATTAAGATGAGAAAAATATTTGGGACATGATAATTAATTGTCTTTAATACACCGATAGTGTACACGCTTATATAATACTCCAGTATAAACGTGTATTATTAGAATTATAATACATTATTAAAATTTAAAATAAAAATAATTTTATTTATAATATATTATAATTTTAATACCTTTCATTTTATATTTCGATAATTTGTGAAATTTTAACATATAAATACAAACTCAAGTTTGATTTTTAAAATTAATTAAAAATATTTTTAAATTTAAATTTAATATAATTTATTTAACTGTTAAAAATAATATATATTGTAGCAAATGTTATCTAGCTAGTTTATTGTTAAAAGGTATAAATAATCACACAATAATTATTAAAAGCAAAATTGTCCAAAAAAATGATTGACATATCTCTAATATTTTTATTGGTTAATATCAACTCCTATAATTTTTATAATTTGACATTTTTGAAATGAACTCTTAATTAATATAAATTTCCCGAAATTGGGAATTTAGGTTTGAAGATTTTTAAAGATAGTTTGATATTTTCAAATGAATATAGGTATTTGTTAGGGGTACTTATGTAGTGTTTGAAAAGATAATAAAAGAATAATGATAAAAATATATTTTATTTTATAGTTTTAAAATAAAATAATTTTAATTTTTTTAAACAAATTAAAAATATATATATATTAATTTAAAATCTAAAACCCTTTTAAATGAAGCCGATTATAGCGGGACTCAAAGAATTGAAAATTGATGTCATTTCTCATCAGTTTAACAAAATTGAAGCTTTTTTTAATCAATTACTATTTAATGACAACACAACTTTTTGAGTGAGAGCCCAAAGAGTGGGCCACCGTTTCTGAATTTGACTTTTTTTCAATCTCATAACTAATTTACTAACAACAAGCGTTATTTAAACCGACTAAGTCAAAGATGTTATGGCCTACCAAATGAGGTCCATGTAGAGCCCATTATCAATTTAACAAAATACATTCTAGTCATTAAATATATACCAAAGCCCTTATTCCACAATGAATTATAATTGACTTAAGTCTTTTGAAAAGAAATGATAATGTGGTGACTTGTGGCAAAATATCTTGTGAGTTGAATCTGGCAATGATTATGACCTTGAAACCTTGATGTTAATGTGACAAATATCCGTTGGATATCATACAGTCCTTGTCAATGGTAAATAAGAGGTATAATCAAAAACATTGCTGTTTTAGAAATTAGAATGCTTAACCGAGAATGGGTCCATTCCATCCAACCCATTCTTCGAGTCGCCAAATACATGGTACGTAAAATAACTACAACTTTATTACAACAATTATAAGACAAAATACAACAACACATATGTCATGTAGTTTGGATACAAATATATACCAACCATGATTGTCCCAACCGTAATGTGACAAATGTCCCATCAAGGACATCACCTCACAAAGGATACCTACATAAAGGTATAGTCAAAACTGCTTTAAAATTAGAATCTTTGGAAGTGCTTTCAAGAAACCTTGGTACATGGGAGGCCATGCTTAAGTTATGATAGATATCATATACCACATTATCCTTGGTTGACCTAATAGACCCCAAAAAAAAAAATGAGAAGATTACTATCATATTCTTCCCAATGGTGAGTCTTCTCTCGACATGTCATTATCTCCACTATCTCTAATCGAGAATTATACTTCAAACAAACACCCAGATTATATAGTAGTGCTCAGAAATATACTCAAAGAAATGGATGTACAACCTTGTCTTATGATGACACGAGGTTGTATGTATCATTAGACATCTTGTATGATAAGTGGCAAAACACCATTCCAACGTTGGGTTCGCCTTTCACCCTATATGATTCACCAAATATAACTACTAAAAGATGTATACACACACTTTTCTATCTCATTTGGGAGAATCTCCACATACTAGAGACCACCGCTCTATTCCATATGTTATCCCGACCCAAAATACACTCTTATTACACGAAAAAATTGTGAAGCAAAAGGGTGAGCACAACTAGCCCAAGAATAATATCATGACTAAAGATAATTAAATTATCAATAGCCTTCATCAATAATAAATCGTAGATTTAGAACATATGGTAGATGATAAAACTTTTCAACCATAGTTGCAAAAGAACGAAGCAATCCATTAGAAGAGTCAAATAGACAATACGATTTATTATCTTTTCCATGTTAAAAGTCCACCAACAATGTTTTATCCTCGTAACATTAATCAACAGCCTTTTCCACAATCATATGAATATCTCATAATCATAATTGTGATTCTAAATTCCTCTTCGTACCTGTGATCGAATATAATTTTTATCACATGTCTTTACCTGAAACATCAAAGATCATGGTTATACCAAATCACAGTTCATGTTCATATTCATACTAATAAATTCATCTTTGCACTACGGGCCAAAGATATTCATCCACATTTCATCTTCGCACTACAGGCCAAAGATATTCCTCAACAGCCATATTTTTCACTACAAGCCAAATATATTCATCAACAGCTCATATTTGTATTACAGGCCCAAATATATTAATATCTCAAAGAAATATATAATCATTTCGAATTTATATAAACAATAATTATAACCATGTTGATCAATTCACCTTTGCACTTAAGCTAAAGATATTCAATTATAAATTCAATGGTCATGATCATACCACCAATTAAATTCAACTTTTCACTACTGGCCAAAGAGAACCCTAGTCATGATCATACCAATAATCTACTCATCTTTACACTACAGTGAAAGAGAATTTCAACGTCAGGGTTATAAAAATATTATATATGATAATAAAAACAATATGATCAACAACTGCATTTATTTTCAAGAGCAACAATCATAAATCAACGATAATTTGGTCGTAAAAGAAACCAATTTTTTTCGTGAATAGTACCGTGAATAAGAACTCGTGAATAGTAACTCGTGAATAAGAACTCGTGAATAATAACTCGTGAATAGTAACTCGTGAATAGTAACTCGTGAATAGTAACTCATGAATAGTAACTCGTGAATAGTAACTCATGAATAAGAACTCATGAATAGTAATCGTGAATAAGATCCATATTCGTACATAAGTACCGTATACGTAAATAATATCATATACGTAAATAAGTACCATATACGTGAATAGTATGCGATATCGTGAATAGTAATCCCTACTCAAAAAGGTAGAAATTCCACAATAAGATCCATACCAATATGTCAGTATAATGATATTGAAAGAATAACATCATTATGAAGAATATAACATCCTTTAATATCTCTTACTATCCCTTACCTCAAAAGAGCAACACTTTCATCGGATATCTGGATATGACAACAAGAAAAACTTGCACTGATGAATATCAACTCACCAATTATCTAAATACTCACAAAATACACTCAATAATCTAGAGAGAGAAAGAGAGAAAGCTTATGTTTCTGGTGTGATTTTCAATTCTAACTTAGCCCTCTATTTATAGGAAAATTTTAGCAGACTTAACCTGCAACCTGATGGCTTTACCTGCTACTATTCCCACCCACCACATTTGAAATAAAATTCAGCACATTTCTTCACCAACCACAAGTGGGGCCCACTCAATTCTAGAATTTTCCACCAAAATGCTAAATTTGGATACTTCAACAATTTCTCAACCATTCACCTCTTAAAATTCATAACAAATCATACGCTCATTTTAACGGCTTCAAAATTTGTGGACATATACTCAACTTATATATCTATAACATATCCAAAAATTACAACAATCAAATCTATTTGGATTAAAAATTATAACTCATGAATATATCTCAAAAACACCGGTTTAATTTTTAATACCTTCATTCCGACAAAAAAATCGATAAAATACCTCAACATTAATTCCTTCATTTATAACCACATAAATAAATCCATCATTTATATCCACATCAAATAAATATTTCCTTATCATATAAATCAATAATTAATTATTCATAAATAATATTACGTAATCACAATTATGATAACCAGTGCATTCCTCGTGAAAGAGGGGCTTTTCGATGGGGATTTCTCCTTCATTGCCATGATTAGGTGACCAAACCTCTCATCGATGTAACTTTTTAAACATTGCCAATAATGCTATCTAATAATATTATTCAAATAATATGAATTATTGATCCGATAATGGAGATATCATGCAAAGGACAATTATTGAACAACAATAATATAAAATATCAATGCAAAGAATTATCAATCAATAAAATAAAATATTAAACAAGAATTACCGTGTAATAATTATCGAGTAAAGGTCTTCACGTAAGGATCAATAATTCAATAATATCATGTAATACCGGTATGCTACGTGCAACCACACGACATCGTATTTTAACCACCGTGGTATTCCAACAATAATTAATTGTAAATAACTACTGTCATTATTCAATTTTTTCGTTTTCTTTCTTCCGATAGGTTTCTCCGCTATGGGCCCACAAATAGGCATGCTACATTTGCATTTAATATTCCCCGACAAAAAGAATATTCCACAACCAAACGAATATTCTCCGACAATAATGAATACTTTATAACCACTTGCGTATTTTAAAAAAAATTCATATATCACCCTTAACTTTAACTTTTATCAATTTAACCATTTACTGAATAGAAAAATTGAATACTTTTATTTTATAAAATTCGGGGTCTTACATGACTTGTCTAAAAAAAGCCTATGAAGCAGCTTAGGATGCGACAAGGCGATGAAGATGTGGATTTGAAGGAAAATTTTTATGAGAAAATGGAAAAAAATATTTTAAAGTATAATATAAATTATAAAAATTAGCCAAAAAACAAGAAAATAAATAAAAATAATTATTTTCATAAAATTAAAATTGCATTTTTAAAAAAATTATAAAAAACTACATTTTAAAAAAAATTATATATAAATAATTTTAAAAAACTGCATTTTGAAAAATTTTATAAAAAATCGCATTTAAAAAAATTATAAAAAAATCGCATTTTTAAAAATTTTATAAAAAAATTGCATTTAAAAAAATTGCATTTTTTAAAAACTACATTTTTAAAAATTTTATAAAATATCTTGCATTTAAAAAAAAATTATATATGCAAATAATTTTAAAAAACTTCATTTTTTAAAATTTTATAAAAAAAACTACATTTTTGTAAATTTTATAAAAAAAAAAGCATTTTTTTAAAAATTTATAAAAAATCGATTTTTTATAATTTTTTTTAAAATGCGCTTTTTTATAAAATTTTAAAAATGTAGTTTTTAAAATGCAATTTTTTTTAAATGCACTTTTTTTATAAAATTTTCAAAAATGCGCTTTTTAAAATTATTTGCATATATAATTTTTTTTAAAATTTTAAAAATGCAATTTTTAATTTTATTAAAAATAATTATTTTTATTTATTTTCTTGTTTTTTTTTATTTTTATAATTTATATTATACTTTAAAATATATTTTTTCCATTTTTCATAAAAATTTCCTCCAAATCCACATTTTCATTGCCACGTCTCATCATCCTAACTCATCACATAAACTTTTTTTAAACAAGTCACCTACTACATCATTATTCGACTTAATCTGGTTTTTGTAACGTTGTGTTAGTAAACTAAAGTTCAGTGAGTTGACTGTAAGAAAAAAAAGTTCAGTGACCCATTTGTAAGTCGACTTATAGTAGAGTTACCTAGAAAGCATTTAACCCCATTTTTTTCTATGAATGTTGATTGAACACAATAATTGACTTAATCTATCTAACAAAATAAAACTGATTTTAAATTTCTCGATCATCCTAATAAATTATCTAGGCCGTCCAAAATTTGGGATAAATCTCATCGTTCATATAGTGTCGGAGGCACGAGACACAGCTAGTAATTCTATAAAACCCGATGACCCAATAATTAACAAAATTAGTCATTTTTTTCACAAAATTTAGCTCACATTTACTATTAAAGATAATGTATCATTTGTCACTAAAAATTAAGCAAATATAAAAATAAAAAATAAATAAAATTTGGACTACCGAATCAACAAACTTGGACTATTAAATTGACTCGAGATCAATTAAAATGCCGCTTAAATATATTATATTTAAAACTTATCCTAAGGTTACTCGTTTTTTACACGTGTTATAATACTTGTAAGGATAACAATATAACACTGCTTTTTTTTAAATAATTTTTTTAACAATATAAAATTTCAAAATAAATAAATGATTTTATTCATGGAATGCAAAGTTAAGTATTTGAAAGTAGAAATGCACTTTATGTAAGACCCTCAACTTTTATGAATAAAAATGAATTTTCTATAAATATCATTTTTGAATATTATGGAATAAATTTGATATAATGTTATAATTGTGGGTAATATTTATAAATTTTGCAAAGTACGCAAGTTGTTATATAATATTCGATTGGTTGAGAATATTCGCTTTAACAGAAATATTCAGATAATACAAGACAATCATTGGTGGACCCAACCAACGAATTATTATCGGGATTGATCGAGAAACGATAAAAATACTTTATAAAATAACGTGGAAGTTTTACCGTTAATCATTGTTGAACTACTCTTGTAGAAAAAAGTACAAATAGAAGACCCAATTTTATGAAATAAAAGAATTCAATTTTTCTTATAATTACTATTCAAGAAATGGTTAAATTGATAAAAGTTAAAGTTAAGGTGATATATGAATTTTTTTTTTCAAAATATGCAAGTGGTTATAAAATACTCATTTCTATCGGGGAATATTCGTTTGGTCGTGAAATATTCTTTCTATCGGGAATATTCGTACGACGTCGCAACCATTTGTGGGCCCCATAATGTAATAACCAGCTTAATGAAAAAAAAAACAAAAGAGAGTTTTTATAAATAATCTACTTAGTTATTACCATTAACACTATAAGAATACCACTGGTTAAAATACGATGTCTGGCGTTGTTGCAAGAAGATATACTAGATTGCACCAATTATTGATTCTTACGTAAGAAGGCACTACTCAATAATTGTTACAATAAATCTTATTCGATCATTTTTATTGATTCAATAATTATTGCATTGATATTTTATATTACCGTTGTTTTAATAATTGTCACTACACAAAGATTTTCCATTATCGGCTAAGCAATAATTCATATTATCCGAATAATATTATTAGATAACATTATTGGCAATGTCTAAAAAGTTACATGCAGAAGAGGTTTGGTCACCTAATCATACCAAAGAAGTGAGAAATTCTTATTGAAAGCCCCTTTTCTCGAGAACCGCTGGTTTGCTCGATGTTGTGATTCTGTAATATTATTTGTGAATAATTAATTATTGATTTATATGATGAGGAAAATATTCATTTTATGTGGATATAGATGGAGAAAATTTTTAAAGTGACAATTGTTGAAAATTGATATTTTATCTTTTCTGATAAAATAATATTTTATTATATTATTATAATATAATAATGATGATATTTTTACAATGAATATAGGATATGTGAGTATATGAGGAGGATGAGTATTTTTGTTGCAAAAGTTGTTTAAAACATGTTAAACATGTCTGTGGGCCCATTTCTTGACTGAAATTTGATTATAACCTGTAAAATCGTCCGTATGTGGATTTCGGTCAATTTCTGTTTGGAATTTGGAAAAACTTTCTTCTGCAAAGTTGTAGAGAATTGAATTTCCTATAAAAAGTCGTGTGATTCGAATTTTCTAATAAAAGGGCTATTTATTATGAATTATTGAAATTTTGAAATAATTGATTTTTTGAAGTTTTAATTATTTTTTAAAAGAATTTTTTTTTGTCATTTGGTGGGCTCCAATGGTGTTGCAAACATGCTGAATTCAGTTGTCAAAGAGGTGAGCGTGAATAATTTTTATAAATATATTATTTTATTAAATTTTCTGCTTTGGTGTTCTAAGCATTTTCCTATAAATAGGGTGCTTAGGTTAGAATTGAAAATCACACCAGAAACTAAACATTTCTCTCTCTTTCTCTCTCTATATATCGAGCGTATTTTTGTGAGTATTTTAGTTCTTCGAGTATTGCTATACGGTGCAAGTTCTTTTAGCATTATATCCAGTATTCCAGTTAGAAGTACTATTCTTTCCGAGGTAAGGGAGATTATTTTCTTCATAAATGATATTATTTATTCAATATCATTATGCCAAAATATTGGTTTGAATTTTTATCAAATTTGGAACTTTTTCATGTCGGGATTACTATTCATGAGTTACTATTCACGAGTACTATTCACGAAGCATGATGATATTTTTTGTGAAATTTCTATCTTTTGGTGTCGGAGTTACTATTCACGATACCGACACTTATTCACGAATACGACACTATTCACAGAAAAAATTAAATTTTTGTTTTTCGTCCAAAATATCTATTACGAATAATAGCTTTGATTGTATCCATGTTTTGATCATTTTTGAATTTTATTCCACTATGATTATTTATGATGTATTTTTGGACATGGAGTAGCTAAAGTACGAATCCTTAATATTTATTATTTTGTTTCACTAGATTCGTTTTCTTAAAATATTTTTCATCATCCTCAGTCCTAAATGATGATATAACTGAATATCTTTGGCCTGTAGTGCAAAGATGAATGATTTCAGATGAATATCTTTGGCCAGTAGTGCGAAGATGAACAGGTGTTTAGATGAACATGACCAACTGATGAATATCTTTGGCCTGTAGTGCAAAGATGACATGTTGTTGAATATCTTTGGCCAGTAGTGCAAAGATGAACTGTTGATGAATATCTTTGGCCCGTGGTGTAAAGATGAATTTATCAGTATGAATACGAACAAAAACTGTGATTTGGTATAACCATGATCTTTGATGTTTCAGGTGATGAAAATTAACTTTGTCTTGGATGAGGAAAGGAATTTAGAACTACAATTACGATTATGAGTTATACACGTGATCGTGGGATGTGAATTATCGACTAATATTACGGTGGATAAAACATTGTTAATGGACTTTTTAAAATGGAGAAGATAATAGATTTTATGGTCTATTTGACCTTTCTAATGGATCGCTTGCCCCAATCGCAACTATGGTTGAAAAGTTTTATCATCTACCATATGTTCTAAATCTACGATTTATTACTATTGAAGGCTATTGATAATTTATTTATCTTTAGTCATGATATTCTTTATCGAAAGCTAGTTGTGCTCACCCTTTTGCTTCACAATTCCTTTCGTGTAATAAAAGTGTAGCCGGGACAAGCGGGAATAACAGGGAATAGAACGGTGGTCTATAGATGTTGAGGTGAGGTGAATTTAACTTGGAAGGGTGTTTTGCCACTATCATACAAGATGTCTAATGACATACAACCTCGTGTCATCATAAGACAGGGTTGTACTTGTGACGCCCCCAAAATTAGGTATACATCACCCATCTTGGGTCGCCAGATACATGGTATGTAATTCAAATACAACTTAATAATACAAATTGCCGCAGTATAATACGACAAAATATAAAACTGAGTTTGAATACAAATATTATCTACTAGAGAGTATACAAACTCAAAAGGAGTCCTCATTACAATTATTATCACACTATTTTACAAAATAGTGAGGACTACTAATGCTATCCTCTGACCATCACTCCGCTCTCGACTCGTCCCAACTATATTCTCATTTCAAGAGAACAATGAAAGAAAGGGTGAGCTCAACTAGCCCAAAGAAGAAATATTACGACTAAGATAATGCAAAATAAATTATCATTAGCCTCCAACAATGTTAAACCGATAAAATACAATAGACATCAAGTTTAATCACAGCAGAACAAGCAATCCATTAAAATAGTCAAGTAGAAAATAGAATCTACTATCTTTTATGATTTAAAAGTTTTTCATCACTTTTATCACGAGACTCAAATTTCAATAAATAATCCACATCATTAAATCATCCCTGCACTACAGGCCAAGGATATTCTTTAGTATCACGACCACGAATTATCCATGTACTACGGACTAAAGATAATCGTATTTTCATTAACGGTCCTAATCATGCCATAAAACAATTCATCTTTTCTCCTCGTCAAGAAGAATCCATAGCCATTATCATACCAAAAATCGGCCCATCAATGCACTACGGCCAATGAGGACTTTTAATTTTCACATCATTTATAACATTATGGTCATGATTATACCGAATAATCCTTAATCATAATCATACCAAGTCCATCTATGCACCATGTGCACGAGATGACTTTCAACATAAAATAAACATGAGTGATTTATGACAATGATATAAGAATTCAATTAAACAAGTTCAAGAATTAATTTATCCAGAACCAATAACGTCCAAATTGTCAACATGATATCGCTTTTGTAGAGTAAAATTCAAGAATGCTCGTAAGAATATTTCCACGAAAAGATACTGGATGAAGCGCAATATCAATGATATTCCACTAATTTCATGGAATATAGAAGTCAAAATTTTAATCAACCGAGTATAATACCGAATGGAATAACAAAGATATCACCATGCATGCGGTACTTGCATGTATTTGGTTATTTCAATGTAATAATAATAACGGAACCAGTCGAGAAATTACACCGGATGTGATATTCCAAATGTAATAATAAATGCGAATAATAAATGATGGAACCAGTCCTACAGATAAAGACATCTGTGATATTCCGATAGAATAATAAAGACGTAATAATAAAAATAGAACCAGTGTCCCACAGATAAAGCATGCATGTGATATTCCAATGTAATAATAAAGACAAAATAATAGAAGAATGTCACCAAGTATAGGGTAAATTTCAACTTATATAAGTTATTCCAATGTAACAATAAAGAAATAGAATAACGTAAGTTCTCTCTTGAATACAAAAGAATAATATCCCTTACCGTAAAATAATACTTGATATAAGAGTAGTGAAGTAGCCAAAAACTTTTCTTCTCTCTCTATAGTCTCTCTCTATAGTTTCTCTCTCTAGTTCAAAGAATTCGTAAGAAAATAATGAAGGAATGAGCTTCTATTTATAGGAAAATAAAATGCATAAGAATTAGTCCATGAACGGTCCGAGATTGATTTACTTTAATCGACGACTTCATCCATATTTAAAGAAAAATCTTTTAAATAAAATATAATATATTCTATTTATATAAAAAGATTTTATTATGCAAACACTATCACGCAAGACACTATGCAAACAAACACTATGCATAATAAAATATATTATATTCTATTTATAGAATAACTTTAATAAAGTATTCTGTTTTATATAAAAGATTTTACTATGCAAAACACTATGCATAATAGAATATAATATATTCTATTTATAGAATAACTTTAATAAAATATTCTATTTTATATAAAAGATGTTTCTATTTTATTACGTTAATAATACTGAATAAAACAAAACTTCTAAATCAACAATAATTAAATCAAATAATGTGAGATACTATGCAAGAACTATCAGTAGCAATAATTGAACAAAACCGAGTGACTTCTCACATAAATATCAATAATCAATACCGCAGGTACTACGCAACAACGCCAGACATCAGATTATTGTTTTACTACCGAGTAGTTCAACAAAGATCAACAGCAGAAAACTTCCGCCGCTATTTTCAATAAAATATTTTTGTTGCTTTCTCGATCCAAGATAATTCCGCTTGGGGTCCACTGATTGATCAGGCCGTCGCATAAATATTTCCCCGCTTAAAACGAATATTCCCCACCAATCGAATATAATATGACAACTTGCATACTTTGCAAAATTTATAAATATTACCCACAACTATAACATTATCTCAAATTCACACCATAATATAAAAAAAAATTATTTCGAGAAAATTAATTTTTATTCATAAAATCCGGTTTCACAATCTCCCTCCTTATGGAATTTAACCCTCAAAATTTACGACGCACTGGTATGCCTAACAAAAGTGAGGATACCTTGACTTCATTTCGATTCTAACTCTTGAGGTATAACCTCGAGTGTTGGATACGATTCTTCTTATCCAAGATTTTAACACGAGATCTCATACGTTAAATCATCCGCTATCTCGTTCGATTCTAAATTAATAATGTGGTTCGGGTCATCCACATATTTATGTAACATTGATACGTTAAAAATGTTATGAGCACGCCGACATACTTGGCGTAAAACGCAGTCTATAAGCCACGTTCTACTACCAATCGAGGATTTCAAATGGGCCAATTAAATCGAGGGTTGAGATTTTCTCTCTTCAGAAACTCTTGCTTCTAGAATAACGCCCTCTTGAACCTTCTTCTTCACATTTATCAGATTCGGGTATGTAGCTTAAGGGTCTTTAACTTTATCGATTAAAGTCAATTTTACTCGTATATTCGTTATCTTCACGTGGGTCCCTAGAGTCTTTAACTCTATCTTCATCATTTGCAAGTTATACGAAATGAGTCTTTGTGTTAACAACATCGCACTTGTAAACGCATACGATCTTCTACTCAACACGTCAGCTACCACGTTCTCTCTTCCACGATGATATTGAATAATACGATCGTAATCTTCAACGCCTCGAGTCAACGCTTTAGCGCGTATGTTACGCTCGCTTTTAGTTGAAGAAATATTTTGAGGGTTTAAGAAATGGGTTTTGTCTTTGGTGTCAATACAAAATTCAATTTCACGCCCGGGGTAGGCTAAGAAGTCTTCGTGAATACGTCAAGAGATTTATTAATGATAAAATATCATTCAAAATCATTATTCTCATCCAAGACTTGGATAATCGTTATATTGATACCAACCAGTGACTTCTATCCCTTAACCTAGATAAAGCACCTCATAATGATATCTATTAACTTGTCATCGTCATTCACGACGCCGCTTCTGAAAGTCCGGCGGGTGTATTCCACACAAGGAAGACACCAAATGAAAGGCTCGTGGCTCTTTACTTATGGCTTAATATAACAAATGATTGACTTTAGTGGTTTGGTTGCTTGAATTAATAATAACAGTTGGTTAGAATATGAAAGCTAACAACCTTACTTAAAAGCATGATGAATAGTTAACCAATCAATTCCTAAAATCGCATCAAAGGCAAGTATTTTCAAGGAGATAAGATCGACAGTAACGTGAAAGTGTTGATTTGAATCAACGAGATTTATAAACATCGGAGGTAACGAAGGTTTCTACTATCGAAGATATTCCAATAGAATAATAAAGACGGAATTAGGTCCTATAAAAACGCATGCATGTGATATTCCAAATGTAATAATTAAATTATCAATAGCCTTCATCAATAATAAATCGTAGATTTAGAACATATATGGGATGATAAAATTTCAACCATAGTCATTGCGGTAACGAAAGCAATCCATTAGAAGAGTCAAATAGACCATAAAGTCTATTATCTTCTATGTTAAAAATCCACCAACAATGTTTTATCCTCGTAACATCAATCAACGAGCTCGGTCCACAATCATATGAATAACTCATAATCATAATTGTGATTCTAAATTCTCTTCGCATCCGTGATTTAAGATAATTTTCATCACATGTCTTTTCCTCGAAACATCAAAGATCATGGTTATACCAAATCACGCTTCATGTTTATAATCATACTAACAATTTCATCTTTTCACTACGGCCAAATATATTCATCAATGCACTATCTTTGCACTACAAAGCCAAAGATATTCAACAACAGTCATCTTTGCACTACGGGCCAAAAATATTCATCAACAATTCATCTTTGCTACAATGTGCCAAAGATATTCCTCAACAGATTCATATTTTGCATTACGCACCAAATATATTCATCAACAGCTCATATTTGCACTACAAATTCAAATATATTAATATCTCAAAAAAATATATAATCATTTCGTAATTTATATAAACAATTATAACCATGTTGATCATTTCACCTTTACACTTAAGCTAAAGATATTCAATTATAAATTCAATGATCATAATCATACCAGTCAACAATTCAACTTTTCACTACTGGCCAAAGAGAACCCATAGTCATGATCATACCAAAAATTTACCCATCTTTACACTCAAGTCAAAGAGAAATATCATCATTAGGGTTATAAAAATGTTATATATGATAATAAAAATAATATGATCAACATATAGTTTTAATCTCAAGAGTAATATTCATAACTCAACTATAATTTGGTCAGAAAAAGAAACTAATTTTGTCGTGAATAGTAACTCGTGAATAGTAACCCATGAATAGTAACTTCGTGAATAGTAACTCATGAATAGTAACTCGTGAATAGTAACTCATAAATAGTAACTCGTGAATAGTAACTCGACACAAAAAGGTAAAAATTTCACAATAAAATCCATATCAATATTTCGGTATAATGATATTGAAATAACATTTCTTAAACTTATAAACAATTTATTTTAATTGTTTACACTTTACTAAATAATGCATTTAATCATTCTAAAATGCCAAACTCATAAGATTTATCACCAATAACCAAAACCCTCATCAAAAAATCAGATATAACTCATGTATGATTCTCAAGCCATAAAATCATATTTTCAATTTTCTTACTTCACATAACATATTTAATTCTTTTACTCATAACTAGACCATTTTTATGAAAAATACCAAATCGGTTCCAAAATATTTCTTTTCCGGGATTTAGCAGTAATATAGTCCCATATTGAATATATATTTTTCTCGTAATTTTTAAATTCATTTACTATTTTTCATATGGCCAAAAATGCTTAATATTTAGACATTTATCATAAATTGTACTTTTATTCAAAAATTCAAATTCATAGGATACATTGATATTATATATATGTACTCCTAATAAAAAAATTTATCAATTTTGGAGTTATCCACAAGGAGTTATAAGCGATTACTTTTAAAATAGTCTTTTCCGTAAAATTCATAACTCTTAATCTATACATCTAAAATCTCCATTTTTTGACACAATCAATAAAACTCATCAAATTATCATTTCAAATTTTTCTAGAATTTTTTGAAGGTCGGAAGAAGTACGAACTGAAAAACATAATAACCCTTAAAATCCCTTACCTCAAAATAACAAAGATTTCCGATGTAATTTGGATATAGTCGTGAAAAACTGCAATCCGTATAGCAACACTCAAAGTATACTTACAAGAATACGCTCGATAATATAGAGAAAAAAGAGAAAAACATGATTTGTCCCAAAGACGAGGCGAAAGTTCATGGAGTTATCCAGTTCAGACCTCATTCAGTGGAGAATGAGGAACGTATGACGGATGTTTTCGAGAGGTTTGAAACCCGGCATATGTCGTCAGATCTCATTTCTCATAAATTTTCTCTCTATTCAGATGTTGTCAACAAGGCTCAGCTTGTTAGAGCGAGATAATTGAGTAATGCGTTCAACCGAGGGACCATAACCAGGATCATACCAAGATAAGCGATCATCGTAATAACGATAACCAAATGGAGAAAGAAGAATACTTGACAAAGGCGGTAACCACTCGGTGGTAATCGTGGCTATGAAAATAGAAGAAGCGAGTCTGGAGGAGATTTTAAAAGAGGAGATTCAACAACGATCATGTGAAGACGTCGGTACCAATGAAGAATCGGTTCCAAGGAGGAGAAAGACCACCAGACAGTATGTTACAAATGCGGAAAGAGGATATATCATTAAACCGCCCACAACAGCTTTAAGGTATGCTATAATTGTGGAAAAGAAGGACATATCGCCGAGATTATACGGTATCGAAAAAACCCATCCAATGGAATGGTGACTCAAAAGACCGTCCCGAAAAAGTCAAAGTCAATCTGCGGTTCGGAAGAAGCGTTTGTCGTTACTTCATTAAAATGCGAGGAACCCGAACGGTTAGCACGGTTAGTTAATTATAAATTCTTGCGAAGTTTATACCTTACTAGATACTTTGGGTTTCTACCCATTCTTTATCTCTCTCTAGCTTGCGCCAACGCTTGAACTTGACTACGAGAAATTGGACTTTGACCTATTTATGGAGACTCCGTTAGAGAAACTTTCATTACATCCGTTGTTTAGAAATCTTGCTTGATTCAGGTTGGCACTATCACATTACCTTTAACCTTATTTCTATTGAGATATTTGCTTTTGATGTGATTTTAAGGTTAACTACTCATCATGTCCGAAATTGATTACTTTCGTAAGGTCATTAGTTTTCATATTCCTAAGCAACCTTGTTATTCAATTCAAGCAATCAAACCATTGTAGTCAAACATTTTCATATCGCTTTCATGAAGTCATTCGCTTATTATGGATGTCAAGTTTTCTTAGTCCATGTTATGGATTTGAATAAAGACACGCCGATTTGAATAATATTCCTGTTGTTATTGATTTTTCCCGACGTATTTCAAGAATTTCTTGGCTTACTCCCAAAGATCGATATGAAATTTTGTATCGACTTTGAACCCAGACAAAAACTCATTTCTAAAATCTCATATCGAATGGCTCTATTGAACTTCGTGAGTTAAAAAAAAAATCAACTATTGAATTTGGTACCGAGCCTTTATCCGGTGACTTCCTTTGTGGAATGCACCGAAGCCAAACTCTCCGTAGGGGACACCATATTCGTGCGATAGTAAAATGATAGGTGTCATTGTAACGTCTTATCCAAGGTTGGGATATGAGTCACAGCTTGAGAACAACCTAAGCCTCAGAATCTAAATACGTAGCTTTCAGGCTTAGTTGATATTATCGAGATTCGTTGAATGATATTCTCGAATCGCTATTCCATTAACGCAATGACTCGTAGAGATACAAAATTCAATGGAGCAAGGAATGTGGGAAGAGCTTGAAGAACTCAAGAGAAGACTCATTTCAAAGACATGTTCGACCATGCCATCCTCGAAAAGCGAACGTGGTAGGCGACGTGTTGAGTAGAAGATCGTATATCAAGTACGAAACGATATTATCAAAGACTCATTTCAATAATTTACAAATAATAGAGATGGAGATGAAAACTCTTGTTACCCACGTGATGATATACGGTATAATCGACTTTTAATCGATAAAGTTAAAGCCGCTCAAGCTACACACCGAGTGATGAATTTGAAGAAGGAGGTGCAAGAAGTTGTTATTTCAAAAGCAATAATCGGTGAGGTGAGGAAAGCTCAAACCTTCGATTTATTAATCCATTTGAAATTTTCGATAGAATAGGACCGTGGCCTATAGACTCGGTTTTACCGCCAAGTATGACGCGTGTTCATAACGCTTTTCACGTCGATGTTACGTAAATATGTGGACGACCGAACTACGCTATTGAAGTTAGAACCGGACGAGATAGCCAAGACTTAACGTCACGAGGAGGTACTGTCAAGATCTTGTAGAGGAAAGAACATGTCCTATGTCCGAGGTTATACCACAAGTTAAAGTTTTGTGGAGAAACCATGCTATTGAGGAAATGACCGGGAGTTGGAAACGAAAAATTAAAGCGAGGTATTCTCATCTTTTCAAACACCAGTATCGTACGTCCAATTTCGAGGACGAAATTTCATAAGGAGGGAGGTCAGAAGACCTCAAATTTTTTTAAATAAAAAGGAATTTCCTTTATTTATTATTTTGAAATAGTAAGGTGGATTTAATTAATGTGGTTAGTTATGGGTAAAATACGCAAATATTTCAAATAAACAAGTGGTTATAAAATATTCATTATCGTGGGAATATTCGCTTTAGTCGTGGAATATTCTTGATTTGTTTGGGAATATTCGCATTTACCGCGGCCAGCCTCTTTTATGGGCCCCATAACGGAAAGCGATTGGATGAAAAAATGACAAATATAAGTTGTTTATAAATAACAGAAGTTTATTCACGTAATATCGTTGGAATACCCGTGGTTAAAACACACTAATACGCTGTTGTTGAGCAATAAAGAAGACATCAGATTACACCAATTATTGATTCTTACGTAAGAAGGCACTTACTCAATAATTGTTACAATAATTATTTATTCAAGATTTTATTTTATTGATTCAATAATTGCTTGCATTGATATTTTATATTACTATTGTTTCAATAAATTGTCATTACACAGTATTTTTTATTATCGAAGCAATAATTCATATTATCCTAATAATATTATTAGATAACATTATTGGCAATGTCTAGAAAGTTCTATCTAAGGAGAGGTTTGGTCACCTAATCATGGCTACCAGAAGGAGAAATTCTTATTGAAAGCCCCTCTTTCCTGGAACTACCGTCACAAGATTGTGATTCTCAGAATATTATTTGTGAATAATTAATTATTGATTTATATGATGAGGAAAATATTGATTTTATGTGGATATAGATGGAGAAAATTTTAAAATGACAATTATTGAAAATTAATATTTTATCATTTTTTTGATAAAATAATTCATTTAAATATATTATTTTAATAATATATTAACTATGATATTTTTATAATGAATGTGGATATATGAGTATATGAGGAGGAAGAGTATTTTGTGGCATTAAATGTTTAACACATATTTTGTGTGTTGGTGGACACAATTATTGATCGAAATTTGATTATAACACAGTGAAATCACCCGCTTGTGAATTTTGGTCAATTTCTCTTTGGAATTTGGAAAAACTTTCTTCCGCAAAGTTGTAGAGAATTGAATTTCCTATAAAAACTTGCAAGATTCGAATTTTCCGATAAAAGGATATTTATTATGAATTATTGAAGTTTGATTATATCGGTGTGAATTGATTTTTGGAGTTTAAATTATTTTGTTAAGAAAATGTTTTTGTATTTTTGGACATCATTAACATGTGTGGCTCGTGTTTTGACCAAAAGATGGGCTAAGGAAAATTTGTATAATTATATTAATATTATATTAAATTTTCGCTTTGGTGTTCTAAGCATTTTCCTATAAATAGGTGCTTAGGTTAGAATTAAAATCACACCGAAAATCAAGTTTTCTCTCTCTATATTATCGAGTAATATTCTTGTGAGTATTTTGAGTATACTTTGAGTATTGCTATATACTTGCAAGTTCAAGTCATAGCCTATATATCCTGTTTCAACTAAAGTCTTGCCTTTTCGAGGTAAGGGATGTTATTTGATTCAAAATGATATTATTTCTTCAATATCATTATCTTGCGAAATATTGGTTTGAAATTTTATCAAATTTGGAACTTTTTCATGCTTGGGTTACTATTCACGAAGTTACTATTCATGAGTTACTATTCACGAGTTACTATTCACGAAGTTACTATTCATGAGTTACTATTATTCACGAGTTACTATTCACGAGTACTATTCACGAAGCGTGAAGATATTTTTTTGTGAAATTTCTATCTTTTGGTGTTTGAGTTAATATTCACGATACACGGCACTATTCACGATATCTTTATATTCACGAATACTGGCCTTATTCAATTTAAAAATAAAATTTCTTCTTTTGTCCAAAATATCTATTATGGATACTAGCTTTGATTGTATCCATATTTTGATCATTCTTGAATTTTACTTCAAATGATTATTTATGAAGTATTTTTGAACTCGATTGTTTAAAGTACTTAATCCATAATACTTGTTCTTTTGTTTCACCGGATTCGCTTTTCTTTGAAATATTTTTCATCATCCTCGGTCCTAAATGATGATATTATTGAATATCTTTGGCCTATAGTGCAAAGATGAATGATTTCTTGATGAATATCTTTGGCCCATAGTGCAGATGATGAACAATGTTGAGATGAACATACGACCGATCGATGAATATCTTTGGCCGTGGTGCAAAGATGAACAGTGTTGAGATGAACATGACCGATCGATGAATATCTTTGGCCTGTAGTGCAAAGATGAATATTTGATTCGTATATATATATTGATTGATGTTACAAGGATAAAATATCGACGATGAACTTTTAAATTCATATATAGAAGATAGTAGTTTGCATTCTCTACTTAACTCTTCTAATGAATTGTTGTTTCACGCATGATTGTTGATTTAAAACCGGTTGTCTATTGTATTCTATTAGATTTTTCTCTGTTGGAGACTAACGATAATTTGTTGTATATTATCTTAGTCATAATATTCTTCTTGGGCTAGTTGAGCTCACCCTTTTCCTTGTTGTTCCATTTTTCTTCTCGGGAGGCGAGAATGTAATGAGTACTAGTCGGGGTATGGAATGAAGGTTCTGAGAGAGTTGTTTAGTAGTCCTCACCATTTTTGTAAAATAATGTATCAATAATTATGATGGGGATTTATTTGGGTATGTATATTGTCTGAAGACAATAATTGTATTTAAACTCACAATATATATGTTGTCGTATTTTCTTACACAAATGTATTAATAAAGTTGTAGTTATTTCGCACCATGTATTTGGCGACTCGAATGGGTTGGATGGAATGGACCTATTTTGGGGGCGTCACATTAATAAATAATCCACATCATCGAATCACCCCTGCACTACGACCAAGGATATTATTTAGTATCACGACCATAATTATCCATGCACTACGGGCCAAGAATATTTGTGTATTCAATAATGGTCATGATTATGCCAACAACTGTCCATCAATGCACTACGGGCCAATAAGGACTTTTACCACATCATTTGTAACATTACTACCATGATTTACACCAATAATCCTCAATCATAATCATACCAAGTCCATCTATGCACTATAGGCCACGAGATGACTTTCAACAAAATATAAACATGAGGATGATGACAATGATATAAGAATTCAATAAAACAAGTTCAAGAATTATTTTATCCAGAACTAATAACGTCCAAATTGTCAACATGATATTGCTTTGTAGAGTAAAATTCAAGAATGCTCGAAGAATATTTCCATGAAAAGATATCTTTGGATGAAGCCTTAAATATCAAGGATATTCCACTAATTTCATGGAGTATAGAAGTCAAAACTTTAACCAACCGAGTATAATAAGGAATGAAATAACAAAAGAAATCACCAGTGTGCGATAGACCGCAGACAAGTTATTCCAATGTAATAATAAATAACGGAATCGAAGTTCGATGTAACGCACAAATAGGATATTCCAAATGTAATAATAAAGATTCAGTCCGCGAAACGCATTGCATGTGATAGGATATTCCAATGAATAATAAAGACGGAATCAGTCCGTAGAAAACGCATGCATGTGATATTCCAATAGAATAATAAAGACGAATCGGTCCGGTGTAAAAAAAGCAGACGTGATATTCCAACAGAGTAATAAAGACGGAACCAGAATCCCAAGTCGTAGAACGCATAAAACAGGATGTTCCAACGAATGATAAAGAATGGAACAATAAAAGAATTTCACCAAGTATAGGTAGCCAGCGTATGCGAGTTATTCCAACAGTAATAATAAAGAATGAAATAACCAAGTTCCTTCATAGATAAGAAAGAAATAATACTCCTACCTTTAGAAAAGCGGATACTGTAATAGTGAGGTAGCAGACTTTCTTCTTTTTCTATAATTTTTCTCTATAATAATCGCTCTAAAGCTTTTGTGAATTGGTGAGAAATGAAAGAAGAATGAAGCTTCTATTTATAGAAAAATATAGTTTCGATAATTGCACGCTTTGGGGCTCGAAAAATTTCAAAGACAATACCTCCAACTTTTCCTTTATTTTTAATTTAGTCATGGAAGTATTATCAAACTTGCACCACCTCCCCCTATAGTAAATAATGTGATTCAATAGTAAATTATGTGAATCAATAGTTCTAGACATGTAAAAATACGAATTACAAATATAAGACCTCCATTTATACTTCCATTTTAACTTAGTCATGCAAGTATTATCAATCTTGCACCAACTCCCCTAATAGTAACAAGAATGTGAAACAATAGTATACACATATGAATAAATAGTTATAATCATATGAAATAATAGCAATAAATTGCTCATTTATCCTCAAGTTAAATACTGATTAGTCAATATAACCTCTGAGCATCAATTATTATCGAAATAATTGTTGATTTTCACTAACACAAATAATTCCAACACAATGAAACCATTTTTATCAAAAATATAAATTTTGAAATTTCAAAGTTTGACTTTTCCCGAAAAAGTCAACTGTTGACTTTTTGACCAAATAGTGAATTCCGAAAATTTTTGTGTTTATAGACTATTTTTACTAATTTCATCGTTCCGGACTCAAATATCACGTCTGCGTCTCCAAATTCAACTCCGAACACAACTTAAATTTTAATAACATTCATCATTAATATTATAACTCACAATATTTATCAACCAGGTTGTTCCTAGGAAAGAGTGGGCTTTCCAATAAGGATTTCTCCTATCATTGCGCCATAATTAGATGACCAAACCTCTCCTCGATAAAACTTCTAGACATTGTAAATATTTTAATTTAATAATATGAATAACTTTGTCGTCTTAATTATTGATTTAATAAAATAACATATTATCGATGATACTACTTAATAATAATCGAATCAATAATATGAGAGATATATGACAACAATTAATGTAATAATAATTGAATATAATCGAGTGACTTCTCATGTAAGCATCAATAATCAATACCGTGCTTCTACAATGCAACCACGCCAGACATCATATTTTTACTACCGGTAGTTCAACAGCTTAACAGTAAAACTTCCACCGTTATTTTCATAAAAAGTATTTTTGTCGCTTTCAATCCGAATAATAATTCCGCTTTGGGGGTCCACCAATGATTGTCTTGCCATTGTACTAATATTCCTCGTTAAAACGAATATTCCCAACACCAATCGAATATTATATAACAACTCACAGTATTTTTGCAAAATTTATAAATATTACCCACAACTATAACATTATATCAAATTCACACCATAATATTCAAAAATATATTTCGAGAAAATTTAATCTTTATTCAAAAAGTTGGGGTCTTACAACTTTAAACTTTTAACAATTTAATCATTTACTTGAATTGTAATTATAAGAAAAATTGAATACTTTTATTTCATAAATTTTGGTCTTACAAAAAAAGTAAAGAATACGCGGTGGTTGCATAAGAGAGCACAATCGTATTGATTATTGATGCTTTACGTAAGAAGTCACTCGCTTTTGTTTAATTATTACCACAAGAATTGTTGTGCATAGTATCTCACGTTATTTGATTCAATTATTATCGATATTTTTATATATTATTAAATCAATAATTGAGACGACAAGGTTATTAATATTATTATTTACAATATTAATGATGTCTAGTAAGTTCACAAGGAGAGGTTTGGTCACCCAATCATGCTACCAATGGGGAGAAATCTTTATTGGAAAGCCCTCTTTCCGGGAACGACCAAGTCGATTAATATTGTGAATTATAATAATGATGATAAATGTTGTTAAAATATTGAGGAATTTTTATGAAGTATTTATGGACCCCCATTTACCCTTTTTTCCGTAATAACTTACCTAGAAAGTTATTCATTATATATATATAAGTTTATATATATATATATATATATATATATATATATATATATATACTTTGGTGGCTTGATTGATTGGGGGGAATAAGGTTAGTAGGATGATTTTAAGTATAATGATTATATATATATTAATGTTGTGAAAGTGGCGGGGTGGTACAATTATTATTATTATTATTATATATATTTATATGTCTTGGTTTGATGATTGGTAGGGAGAGTCACGGGTTTATAACCCGTGACTAATGTCATATATATATATATATATATTATATTTTATTTAAAAATTTTTACTTTAAATATGGACCGTCCAGATTAAAAGTAAATCAATCTGACCGCTTCAGAATTAGTTACTATGCGCCTATTTTTTATAAATAGATGCTCATTCCTTCATTATTTCTTACGAATTCAATTTTGAAACTCTAGAGAGAAATTATAGAAGCTTTATAGAAAAGTATTCTGCTCATTCCCTACTCTTATATTCGGCTTTTACTTTTACGGTAGGGATATTATTTGTTGTACTTGTAAAGGGTATTATTTCTTTTGTATTCATGAAGAAGACTTCATTATTCCATTCTTTATTATCCTCATCGAATAACCAAAGATACGCGACTACCCTATACTTGGTGACATTCTTCTAATATTTCGTCTTTATTATTATTCATGCTGAATATCCTCACATGCAATGCGTTTTTGGGACCGATTCCATCTTTATTATTATTCATTGGAATATCCGTCTCAGGCGCTTTCTTACCGACCTAGTTCCGCCTTTTATTATTCTATTGAACATCCTCACGCCATTTAATTTCACCGACCGTTCCGCTATTTATTAATATGTTGAATAACTCGCCTATGCGGCACCGCATGCATGTACGGTGATTTTTTTGTTATTCCATTCGTTATTATACTCAATTGGTTAAAGTTTTGACTTCTATACTCCATGAAATTAGTGGAATATCCTTGATATTTATGCTTCATCCAAAGATCTTTTCATAGAAATATTCTTCCGAGCATTCTTGAATTTTACTCTACAAAACAAAGATCACGTTGACAATTTGGGCGTTATTGATTCATGGATAAATTAATTCTTGAACTTGTTTTATTGAATTCTTATATCATTGTCATCATCCTCATGTTTATATTATGTTGAAAGTCATCCGTGGCTGTGAAGTGCATAGATGAACTTGGTATGATTACCACTGTGATTATCTTATAATAATCATGATGAAATGTTACAAATGATGTAAAAAAGTCCTCATTGGCCCGTGGTGCATTGATGGATAGTTGTTGGCATGATCATGGCCATTAATGAATACACAAATATTCTTGACACGTAGTGCATGGATAATTGTGGTCGTGATACTAAAGAATATCCTCGGCCGTAGTAGTCTGTGGGTGATTCGATGATGTGGATTATTTATTGTCGAGTCCCAACGATAAAAGTCATGAAAACCTTTTAAATCATAGAAGATAGTAGATTTTATTCTCTACTTGACTCTTCTAATGGATTGCTTGTTCCACCGCAGCTTAAACTTGATGTTTGTTATATTTTATCGCTTTAACACCTTTGTTGAAGGCTAATGATAATTTATTCGCATTATCTTAGTCATAATATTTCTTCTTCGGGCTAGTTGAGCTCACCCTTTCTTTCACCGTTTCTCTTCGTAAAATGAGAATATAGCTATGACGAGTGGGAGAGCGGAGTGATGGACCGATGATAGTATTAGTAGTCCTCACTATTCTCGTTAAATAGTGTGACAATAAATGTAATAAGGACTCCATTGAGTTTGTATATTGTCTAGATGACAATATTTGTATTAAAACTCACAAATATATGTTTAGTCGTATTTTACACGACTGTTGTATAATTAAGTTGTATTTGAATTTTGTACCATGTATTTGGCGACTCAAGATAGGTGATGTATACCTATTTTGGGGGCGTCACAACTTAGGCAGAGAAAAAGATAGTGGTAATTCCAAATTTTAGATGAAGGTCCATTGTGTGGAAGAGAAAAACTTATGGGGTGTCAATTTATAATTATGTAAAACATCATGGGATGCCATTTTTATAAATATATCCATTCTCAAGTATTAATGTTTTTCACAATTACTCTATCCGTTCATTAATATAAATCGTTTTAAAAAAATATTTTTGTCCCTTAATAAGTCGTTTGAGAATTCAAGCAAGTATTAATTGTTTAATTAGTTTCCAATATTAATCAAAGTATTAAATATAATTTAGTTCTCTCATTATTTTTTACCCAATAAATAACACTCTTTTTTTGCAATACAAACACAATATAGACAACTGATATTATATTTAATTCTATACAATCATTTCTTTAATATTTGTGCACAACTCTAAAATAACTTATATTAAGAGATAGAGAATATAATAACTTATTTAAATTTTTAGATGAAGGTCCATTGTGCATGTGCAAGAAAAAAACTTATTATGTTTACAATTATGAAAAACTCATGGGGAGTTGTTTTATAATTATGAAAAAAGCTTAGGGGCGTCACTTTATAATTATTAAAAAGCTTAAGAGTGTCGGTTAACTTATGAAAAATAATAGTATATCTTATAATTTTATGTATTAATTTTTTTATTGTTAATTATATAAATAAATATAAGTAATATTTTTTAAAGAGTTATTTTATTTTATAAATTTATCTATTCTCAAGTATTAATATTTTTTACAATTATAATTTGATAAAAAATTCGAAATATTTAACAAGCCCCATTGACTTATTTTGTTTTGTTCTTGGTAATTTGAACTAATTGGTATGAGCTTCTAGAAGCAGTCGTGTCATTACGTCGGTCATCTGACGTTTACAAATTTTGGACCTTAATCCTTAAGTCCACACTCCTATGATTAAACATGGAAAAATATTTAGCAGCCCTATCTTAAAATATATGTGGTTTTAGAATTATGTATAAATATTAAAATAATAATTATATAATATTAAATATAATATTAGTTGTTTATATTATTTTATATTAAAAAAAGGAATTATTTATTGGATATAAAATAATAAAAGAATCAAAATTATATTTAATACCAAATAGGAGTATAATATTAAAAACTAATCGCTTAATACTTATTTAAAATTCTCAAATAATAATTATTAAAAAATAAAATATTTCTCTAAAACGATATTTAATAAGGGACGAAAAGAAGTATATGGGATGTTTGATGTATTTATAAAACTAAAACATTTGTCAACTATAATGTTACTTATCAAATCTAAGAAATATAATGATTTGGCATCGAAGTCGAGTTGACGCGTTTTATTGAATATCCGATTGAACTTTTAATTTGTCAAATTAACTAACTAAACTAAGTAAAATTTTTAAATTGGGTCATTCATCAAATTTGGTTAAACTTGGTCAGTCAAATTTTTTTCATACGTGGAAGAAAAAAAAAAAAATAAAATAAAAATGAGGTGGCCAATCAAAGAACAATGATATGGAAATAAAATAGATTTTTTTAAAAATGTAATTTTTTTAAAAAATTTGTTAAAAATAGAATGTTTTAAAAATAGACTTTTAAAGAAAACATATTTTTTTTAAAAACAAATTTTTTAAAAAAAAGTAATTTGTTAAAAACAGTTTTTTTAAAAAGATAAATTTTTAAAATTAGATTTTTTAAAAAAAGAATTTGTTAAAAATAGATTTTTTTAAAAAATTGATTTTTTTAAAAAATAGACTTTTTAAAAAATTTATTTTTTTAAAAAATAGAATTTTTAAAATAGATTTTTTAAAAATAGAATTTTTAAAAACAGATTTTTTAAAAAGCGGAACTTTTTTAAAAATGTAATTTTTAAAATAATGTAATTTAAAAAAAATGTAATTCTATTTTTTTAAAAGTTCCGCTTTTTAAAAAAATCTATTTTTAAAAAATTCTATTTTTAAAAAAGCTGCTTTTAAAAAATTATATTTTTATAGAATTTGCTTTTTAAAAAAATAAGTTTTTAAAAATTTACTTTTTAAAAATTCTATTTTTTACAAATTCTGTTTTAACAAAAAATCTAATTTTTTAAAAATTTGTTCTTTTAAAAAAGCTGTTTTAAAAATTCTATTTTTTTAAAAATCGGTTTTTTAAAAATCTGTTTTTTAAAAAATTCTTTTTTAAAAATGCTATTTTTAAAAAAGTTTATGTTTTTAAAAAATCATTTTTAACAAATTCTGTTTTTTAAAAAAATCTGTTTTAAAAAATTTCTGTTTTTTAAAAATTTTTTTTTAAATCTTTTTTAAAAAATCTATTTTAACAAATTACATTTTTAAAAATTCTGCTTTTAAAAAAATTCTATTTTATTTTCATGTATCATTGTTATTTGATTGGCCACCTCATTTTTTATTTTATTTCCTCTTTTTTTTTTGCTTCCACGTATGAAAAAAATTGACAGACGTTAATCAAATTTGATAGAATGACCGAATTTAAAAATTTTACTTAGTTCAGTTAGTTAATTTGACAAATTAAAAGTTCAATCGGGTATTCAATAAAACGTGCCAATTTCGGTGGCCAAATCATTAGTTTTGCCCTTATCAAACTTGTAAGACCCCGAATTTTATGAAATAAAAGTATTCAATTTTTCTTATAATTACAATTCAGTAAATGATTAAATTGTTAAAAGTTTAAAGTTAAGGGTGAGATACGAATTTTTTCAAAATACGCAAGTGGTTATAAAATATTCAATTGTCGGGGAATATTCGTTTGGTCGTGGAATATTTTTTCTATCGGAGAATATTCGTACGACGACGCAGCCATTTGTGGGCCCCATAACGGATAACTGTCGGATGAATAAAACGATAAATTTGAGTTTTTATAAATAATTCTGCTGTAATAGTTACCAAGTAACAATTGCTGGAATACCGGTGGTTAAAATATAAGTATACGCTGTTATCGCACAAAGAAGACACCAGTATTGCGAAGATTTTTGAAATTATTGATTCTTACGTAAGAAGACACTACTCAATAATTGTTACGATGAGTTCTTGCTCAATATTTTATTTTATTGATTCAATAATTTACTACGTTGATAGTTTATATTATTATTGTTTCAATAATTGTCAACGCATGATATTTTCATTATCGGATCAATAATTCATATTATTTGAATAATATTATTAGATAATATTATTGGTAATGTCTAGAAAGTTCATCCAAGGAGAGGTTTGGTTACCTAATCAAGGCTGCCAAGAAGGGAGAAATCCTTATTAAAAACCCCTCTTTCTTTGGGAACTACTTTGTTGTTATAAATTGTGATTCTGTAATATTATTTATGAATAATTAATTATTGATTTATATGATAAGAAAATATTTATTTGATGTAGATATAATTGATGGATATATTTATTTTATGTGGACATAATTGAAGGAATTAATGCGAGTGTTTTATCAATATTTTGTGGGAAGGAAGTATTAAAATTTATCCATTTGTGGATTTCGGATATTTTGGTTTGGAATTTGGAAAACTCAAAGCTACAAAGTTGTAGAGAATTGATTTCGAAAGAATGGACATAAAATTCGTATTTTTCTGATAACCGGGCTATTTTCTATGAATTGTTGAAGTTTTAAAAAAATAAAATAATTTTTATTAAATTTATGGGGGGACCCACTTTTGGTTGGTGGAATACACACATGGGCTGCTGAATTCTTCCAACATGGCTGCCCAAAAATTCAAAGCATGCGTAGGAATTGTAATTAATAATAATATTATTTTATTATTTAGTCTCCTATGGCGTTCTAGCATTTTTCTATAAATAGAGGGCTAAGTTAGAATTGAAAATCACACCAGAAATAAGTTTTCTCTATATTATCGAAATGTATTCTTGTGAGTATACTTTGAGTGTTGCTATTATCTGCAAGTTTCACAACACTATATCCGAAATTCAAATGTAAGTACTGGTTATTTTGAGGTAAAGGATTTTAAGGGTTATTATGTTTTTCATTCAGACTTCTTTCGACTTTTAGAAAATTCTTGAAAAATTTAAAATGATAATTTGATGAGTTTTATTGATTGTGTCAAAAAAATGGCAATTTTTGGAAGTATAGATTAAGAGTTATGAATTTTACTGAAAAAACTATTTTAAAAGTAACAAACTTATAACTCCTTGTGGTTAACTCCAAAATTGATAAAATTTTTATTGGGAGTACATCTATATAATATCGATTGTACTCTGTAAATTTGAAATTTTTGGATAAAAGTACAATTTATGATAAATGTCTAAATATTCGGTAAGTTTTGCCCATATGAAAAATAGTAAATGAATTTTAAAATTCGAGAAAATATATGTTCAATATGGGACTATATTCTACTAAATCCCGGAAAAAGAAATATTTTTGAACCCGATTTGGTATTTTCATAAAATGGTCTAGTTATGAGTAAAAGAATTAAACATGTTATGTGAAGTAAGAAAATTGTAAAATATGATTTTATGGCTTGAGAACCATACATGAGTTATATGCAGATTTTTGATGAGGGTTTTGGTTATTGGTGATGAAATCTTATGAGTTTGGCATTTTAGAATGATTAAATACATTATTTAGTAAAGTGTAAACAATTAAAATAAATTGTTTATAAGTTTAAGAAATATTATTTCTATAGCATTATACCAAATATTGGTATGAATTTTATTGTGGAATTTCTACCTTTTTGTGTCGAGTTACTATTCACGAGTTACTATTCATGAATTACTATTCACGAAGTTACTATTCATGGGTTACTATTCATGAATTACTATTCATGACAAAATTAGTTTCTTTTTCTGACCAAATTATAGTTGAGTTGTGAATATTACTTTTGAGATTAAAACTATATGTAGATCATATTATTTTATTATCATATATAACATTTTATAACCCTAATGATGATATTTCTCTTTGACTTGAGTGTAAAGATAGGTAGATTTTTGGTATATGATCATGACTATACGGTTCTCTTTGCCGAAGAGAAAAAGTTGAATTGTTGATTTGGTATGATCGCTGACCATTGAATTTATAATTGAATATCTTTAGCTTAAGTGCAAAGGTGAAATGATCAACATGGTTATAATTGTTTATATAAATTCGAAATGATTATATATTTCTTTTGAGATATTAATATATTTGACTGTGGTGAAAAATATGAATTGTTGATGAATATATTTGGCCCATAGTGCAAATATGAACTGTTGAGGAATATCTTTGAACCGAGTAGTGCAAAGATGAATTGTTGATGAATATCTTTTCGCCCAGTGCAAAGATGACTGTTTATTGAATATCTTTGGCCTGTAGTGCAAAGATGGTCTATTGATGAATATCTTTGGCCCGTAGTGCAAAGATGAAATTGTTAGTATGATTATAAACATGAACTGTGATTTGGTATAACCATGATCTTTGATGTTTCAGGAAAAGACATGTGATGAAAATTATCTTCGTCCTGGATGCGAAGAAAAATTTAGAATCACAATTATGATTATGAAGTTATTCATATGATTGTGGACCGTAATCGCTGATTGATGTTATATGGATAAAACATTGTTGGTGATTTTTAACATAGAAGATAATAGACTTTATGGTCTATTTGACTCTTCTAATGGATTGCTCGTTCACCGCAACTATGGTTGAAATTTTATCATCTACCGTATGTTCTAAATCTACGATTTATTATTGATGAAGGCTATTGATAATTTAATTATCTTTAGTCATGATATTCTTTACTTGGGCTAGTTGTGTAAGACCAAGAAAATTTTTAAATAAAAGGAATTTCCTTTATTTATTATTTTGAAATAGTAAAGGGTTGATTTGATTAATGTGGATAGCTAAGGGTTAAATACGCAAATATTTTAAAATAAGCAAGTGGTTATAAAATATTCATTATCGCTTGAGAATATTCGTTTGGTCGTGGAATATTCAATCGTATCGGGAATATTAAATGCGACGGTAAAACCCATGTGTGGGCCCCATAACTGAAAGTGATTGGATGAAGAAAACGACAAATATAAGTTGTTTTTAAATAACAGGCGTAGTTGTTCTGAGTTATCATCTTGTTGGAATACCCGGTGGTTAAAACACACTAATACGCGTTGTTGAACAAGAGGCACACCAGATATTGCACCAATTCTTACGTAGAAGCCACTACTCAATAATGGTTACAGATAATTACTTTATCAAAGATTTTATCGAGTTAATAATTCTTTCACGTTGATATTTTATATTCTTTGTTGTTTCAATAATTGTCATTACATAGTATTTTTCATTATCGAAGCAATAATTCATATTATCCGAATAATATTATTAGATAACATTATTGGCAATGTCTAGAAAGTTACGCCTAAGGAGAGGTTTGGTCATCTAATCAAGGCCAAAGAAGAAGAAATTCTTATTGAAAGCCCCTCTTTCTGAAAGCGCACCGTTGTCAATATTGTGATTCTCAGTAATATTATTTGTGAATAATTAATTATTGATTTATACGATGAGGAAAATATTGATTTTATGTGGATATAGATGGAGAAAATTTTAAAATGACAATTGTTGAAAATTAATATTTTATCTTTTTCGATAAAATAATTCATTTAAATATATTATTTTAATAATATATTAACTGTGATATTTTTACAATGAATGTGGGATATATGAGTATATGAGGAGGAAGAGTATTTTGTGGCATTAAATGTTTAACACATGTTTTGTGTGTTGGTGGACACAATTATTGATAGAAATTTGATTATAAACAGTAAAATCACCCGCTTGTGGATTTCGGTCAATTTCTATTTGGAATTTGGAAAAACTTTCTTCTGCAAAGTTGTAGAAATTGAATTTCCTATAAAAACTCATGAGATTCAATTTTCTCTGATGAAAGGGCTATTTATTATGAATTATTGAAGTTCAAGTTCAAAATAATTGATTTTTGGGAGTTTAAATTATTTTTGTTAAGAAAAACGTTTTTGTATTTTTTTGGACATCATTAACATGTGTGGCTGGTGTTTTGACCAAAAGGTGGGCTAAGGAAAATTTGTATAATTATATTAATATTATATTAAATTTTCTGCTTTTGTGTTCTAAGCGTTTTCCTATAAATAGGGTGCTTGGGTTAGAATTGAAAATCACACCGAAAACTCAAGTTTTCTCTCTTTCTCTCTCGATATTTTGAGCGTATTCTTGTGAGTATTTTGAGTATACTTTGAGTATTGATATACGGTGCAAGTTCATTCAAATGATTATTCCAAATTCGAAGATCGCTTCTTTTTTGAGGTAAGAGGATATTATTTTTTTCAGAATGATATTATTTCTTCAATATCATTATCTTTGAAATGTTGATCTGAAGTTTTTATCAAATTTGGAACTTTTTCATGTCGGGGTTACTATTCATGGGTTACTATTCACGAGTTACTATTCATGGGTTACTATTAATGCAGTTACTTATTCACGAGTTACTTTTTCATGAGTTACTATTCACGAGTTACTATTCACGTACTATTCATGAAGCGTGAAGATGTTTTTTGTGGAATTTCTATCTTTTGGTGTCGAATTACTATTCACGATATCGGCCTTATTCACGATATCTGACTATTCACGATATCTGACTATTCATTCATAAAAATAAAATTTTCCTTTTTGTCCAAAATATCTATTCGGATACTAACTCGATTGTATCCATGTTTTGATCATTCTTGAATTTTACACCACTATGATTATTTTTTGAGGTATTTTTGGACGTGGATAAAACCAATGCACGAACCCTTAATCCTTAATCCTTGTCATTTTGTTTCACCGGATTCGCTTTTTAAAAAATATTTTTCATCATCCTCGGTCTTAAATGATGATATTATGGAATATCTTTGGCCTCAGAAGTGCAAAGATGAATGATTTCTTAAGAATATCTTTGGCTCAGTAGTGCAAAGATGAATGATTTCGAAGAAGAATATCTTTGGCTGTAGTCTGAAAAGATGAATGTGTGTTTAAATGAATATGACTAATCGATGAATATCTTTGGCTGTAGTGCAAAGATGAATATTTGATTCAGATGTATATTGATTGATGTTACAGGATAAAAGATAGACGATGAACTTTTAAATTCATACATAGAAGATAGTAGTTTACATTCTCTACTTAACTCTTCTAATGAATTATTATTTCATTTGAATATTGATTTAAAGTTTGTTGTCTATTGTATTCTATTAGATTTTTCCTGTTGAAGACTAACGATAATTTGTTGTATATTATCTTAGTCATAATATTCTTTCTTGAAAGCTAGTTGAGCTCACCCTTTTCCCTTTTTGTTCCATTTTTCTCGGGGAGGCGAGAATATAAGCGAGTACGAGCCTGGGTATGGAATGAAGGTTTTAGAAAGGATTGTTTAGTAGTCCTCACCATTTTTGTAAAATAATGTATCAATAAATGTGATGAGGATTTATTTGAGTATAGATATTGTCTGTAAGATAATATTTGTATTCAAACTCACAGCTTTCTTGTTGTAATAATAAAGTTGTAGTTGTTTACATCATGTATTGACAACTCGGAATAGGTGATGTATACCTATTTTGGGGGCGTCATGAAGTTGTGCTCACCTTCTATTTCACAATTCCTTTCGTGTAATAAGAGTGTATTTGGGTCGATTGCGGTGGTAATGAGGGAATAGAATCGGTGGTCATCATTTAGTAGTTATATTTGGTGAATCAACTAGTGTGAGACTAACTCAACGTTGGAAGGGTGTTTCTTACTTTATCATACAAGATGTCTAATGACATACAACCTCGTGTAATCATAAAGACAGGGGTTGTGCTCATCCACTTCTTTGAAAGTATATTTACTGAGCACTACCTATATAATCTTGGTGTTTGTTTGAAGTATAATTCTCATTTAGAGACAGTGGAGATAATGATATGTCGAGAGAAGACTCACCATCGGGAAGAATATGATAGTAATCTTCTGCTTTTTCTTTGGGGTCTATTAGGTCAACCAATGATAATTACATTAGCCATATGATATCTATCATAACCTGCAGGCACGTGGCTCCCATGTATCGGGGTTTCTCAAGACTTTCCAAAGATTCTAATTTCTAAAACAGGTTTTGACTATACCTTTATGTAGATGTCATTGTGACGTGTTATCCAATGTTGGGATGAGTGTCACAATTGGTATATATTTGTATCCAAACTTACAAAGATATATGTTGTTGTTGTATTTTGCACGACAATTGTTGTAATAAAGTTGTAATTGTTTTCACATCTTACGATTTGGTGATTGAAATAAATTGAATAGAATTTAACCTATTTTGGAGTTGTCACAAAAATTCATACAAATACCAAGTATTTTATTTTTTTCTTACTTTACTAAGTCTATTTTATTGAGTATTTTCCTAATAGTTTTTTTATCATTAAACATGTAGTAAATTGTGTTGACTTCTTTGATCTAGACGTATTTTGGCAGATTGTATTTAGTAATTATAAATCTAAAACTTTAAATAGATTTTTATTGTTTTTTCTTTATTACTCATTCTCTTGTGGAGTTTTGGAACCTAAAATTGTGAGGTATGTCATTTTTCTAATTTTATTAAGTTTTACGTGCAAAACTTGATAAAATTAAGGTGAGACTAGCACGCAAGTAATAGTATTAAAGATGAGAAAAATATTTGGGACATGATAGTTATTTCTAACTGTCTTTAATCAATAATTCTAGGGCGACAGCGATTGGGGATCGGATGAGCTGGATGTGCCATGAGAAACAAAAAAAAAAAAAAAAACTTTAGCACCCAATAAGTCTAGGAAGACATTTTATAGCGGACATTTTTTTTTTTGGTTATTGGTTTTGTTTTTGAGTTCTTCTACGGTGATATTTTTTTGGCGACATTATAGTGACATTATTTTTTTTTTGTTTTTTTTTGGTTTTTTTTTTTTTTTGTAGATACTTCAAAATATATATTATTTATTTCAATGATTTTTTTATAAAAACTATGGTGTTTTAGGTGTAATTTGGATACATCTGAAAAACATGGTTTATAACCCTGCTTTTAACAGATGTATCCAAATTATACGAAAACATTGCTTTTTGCAAAAAATTCAGTTGGAATAAATACTATACATTTTTTGGGAGGTACTACAAAAAAAAACCAAAATAAATAAATAAATAAAAAATGTCACTAGAAATGTCACTAAAAAATGTCCCCCTAGACTTATTGTTTTTTTTTTGTAGTACCTCTAAAAAAATATATAGTATTTATTCTAACTGAAATTTTTGTAAAAAACAGTGATTTACGTGTAATTTGGATGAGCCGCACCCTGCTTTTAGCATATGTATCTAAATTACACCTAAATCACTATTTTTTACAAAAATTTTAATTGAAATAAATACTATATATTTTTTGAGAGGTACTACAAAAAAAAACCAAAAAAATAAAAAAATAAAAAATGTCGCTAGATAATGTCCCCATAGAAGGACTCTTTAGCACCAGATCTCTACTTTGTTGTCGTTGCTCCATCCGGGAAGCTATTCATTAACTCTCTGCTTTGCTGCCGCTGCTTCTCTCCCCTCCCCCCACCCTTCCCTCCCCTCCTGCTCCCTGCCCCGCCCTCTCTCTCTCTCCCTAGCAGCCTTCAAGGTATGCATACCATTACTCTCTCATACGCCTAAATCTGGGTAAAACAGACTTGAGAGACGAACTTAGAACATCGCTATATATTTTCTTTTTACATCTAGGACAGTTTCTGCAAGATAAGGCTTACAAAAATATTGGGCTGAGAAACCCTTGAGCTAAGTTTGGAATATTAAAAAGATTCAACTTGTTAAAAATATTTACACTGTTGTACCATGAGAACTAACATGAACTATTACAAGTTATATATGTTCAAGTTCATTTTTTCTTTTGGCCTGTTCAAATTTCCAATTTATTTTTTACCTTTCCATAGCGCCAATCACATCTTTTGAAAAGAAATTTCCCAGGTGAACATGACCTTTAAGCTTTAGTACTGCGAAACCTAAATAATTTGGCCTTGCACCAATCATATGACACCAATGAAAACAAAAAATAATAAATAATTAGATGAGATATACTTATAGATTTACCACAAAAACAGAATCCTGAATTCTTTTGAGGTGGCTTTCAAATATAAAGGCGGGAATTAAGAAGAAGAAAAGCCTCTTGGATATTTAATCTCCCGTTGCAATATGTGAAGATTAATAGTATTCTTGTAATTTTCTCTCGTACTAATATTTCAATCAAAGAAATGTGGACACTATAGTAGCCTTTAAATTTAATATATTTTTATAAATTTGCATAAATGGCATGTACTGTACTGATGAGTTTGATTCAAGTATGAGAATGAATGATATTGAGGAATGTAATATGACGGAGAATTTAGTGGAAAGAGAATAAGTTAATGAAGTGATTAGAGATCCGAAATTAGGAATGGAGTTTGGTTCCGTTGATGAGTACATGGAATATTATACTAATTATGGTAACCAACAAGGATTTTTTTGGTGAAAATAAGATCAACGGAAAAAGGAGAAAATAGAGAGACTAAATTTGTGGTTCTTGCATGTGCTCAGTCAGAATATTCAATAAGCAAGTCAAAGAATGCCTTCAACTTACGCCCTATTAGCAAAACTGGTTGCAAGCTAAGATTAGGGATGCATTAGTCGAAGACGGAAAAGTACGAGTAAAGACTCTAACACTTGATCATAATCATCACTTGAGCTTGGGAAAATCTAGTTTTTAGAAGAAAAATTGGATTATGAGCAAGAATGTGAAAAGGAGACTTGAACTTAACGATAGAGATGATATTAGACCAAATAAAATTTTTAGTTCTTTCTTGGTTGAAGTTTGTGGGCATAAGAATGTGTTCTTTTCACAGAAAGATTTTTACAATTATATCGACAAAGTTAGGCGGTTAAGGCTTGGTGATGGGGATGCTATGACACTTCAAAACTACTTCCAAAACTGCTAAATTAGACATCAAATCTGTAATTGTTTGGCCACTCTCATTTGCGAGTCAACTAAGATTAATAATTAACTGCAGATCACAAGATTATTATATCTTAGGAAGAATATTCAACTAAATTAAATGCAACTATTTGTGCTTGTGTTGTTTAGTTTCATCAGTATTTCTAATTCTTAAAGCATCTACTAGATTAAATTTTTAGCAATTGTCTGAAGTTGTTTAGTAGTTAGGGTTCTTTAGATCGCTTATTTCTATCTAACTAAAATTAAGGAAAGATGTGAAATAAAAATATTAATTGTTTATGTTTGTGTCAATGATCAGTTTAAGTTTTTGAAGGTGGAAGTTGAATTAATCCAGCTTTATTCCAATAGGCAACAATAGGGCCAATCTTTTAACTCTAATATGTGTTTAGAAGATATTGTTAAATCTCTTGCCACTAACACTTTACAATTTCAATAGAAAACAAGGGCAAGAGTATTCAAAATTTGAGGCACTCAAATGGGACAAATGGCAACCGCAATCAGTCGCTTGGAGGCGCAAGGTTCGGGAAATTTACCCTCTTAAACGGTGGTGAATCCAAAAAAGAATGTAAGTTTCATCACTTTAAGAAGTTTTAAAGATGTAGAAAATCCAGAAAAGATGGCACCTACATCGCAAGAGCAAGGTAAAGCAGACACAGACAATGTCGATAATGGATTTATAGGTGATAATGGTGTACCTAAGCATAAATTTCCTCCTCTATCTGATTATAAACTGGTACCCCCTTTTCCGCTTGATTTAACAGAAAACAGAAAATATAAGAGAAATTCATATTTATATGAAACTTTCCGTAAATGCGAAGTAAACATTCCATTGTTAGATGCTATAAAACAAGTACCTCGATATGCTAAATTTTTGAAAGAATTGTGTACAAACAAGAAGAAACAAAAACTTAAAAGATATGAAAAGGTAAAAGTAGGGGAGAATGTCTCGACAATTATTCAAAGAAAAATCCCTACTAAGTGCCAAGATCCGGGTATGTTCATCATTCCTTGCACGATAGGTAGCACTAGATTTGAAAAGGCCATGTTAGACTTAGGAGATTCTATCAATGTCATGCCATATTCCATATATGTTTCGTTTAAACTTGAAACCTTGAATAACACGGGTACTGTTGTTCAGTTTGTTGATAGATCTAATGTTTATCCTAGAGGCGTAGTTAAGGATGTTCTTGTGCAAGTCAATTATTTGATTTTTCCTACTGATTTTTATATGCTTGATATATATTGAGAACGGTAACCAAAATGTACCTATTTTGTTAGGAATACCATTTTTGAAAACATTAAAGACTAAAATAGATGTTCATAGTGGTACACTTTCAATGAAATTTGATGGGAAGTTGTTCAGATTAATATTTATGATTCCATGCAAAATCCTACTGATGACACTTCTATTTATTCTATTGATGTGTCTGACTCTTTAGCACATGATGTCTTTAAAATTAATGGAAATGATGACTTGGAGATTCCACTTAGTAAGAATATTGATGAGGAAAGTGCGAAATTGACTTTGAATATTAAATTGCAAGGAACTGTTGCAACTTTGGGTGATGCTCCAAAGTTAGGTTATGCCTAGTTTCCAATCGATCCGGGAGATCCAGAGAAGACGATTGTTACATGCACATATGATCTTCGCTATTTGATGATGAAGAAGAAGGTGAAACTCATATAGCAATCACCCCGAAGTGTATTTGATGTATTTTAAAAGAAGGAAACTTGGTCGAGCCAATGACGATAAACAAAGGCGATGCATGGGAGGCAACCCATAAGGGAGTATCTCTTTATTTTTCTTTTCATTTTACTTTACATTGGGAAAAATATAAGTTTTAAGTGTGTTATGGGGGGGGGGGGGATTTAGGGTATTTGTTGTAGTTTATTCTTGTCTTGTTTTAAAAATTGAATTTTCTAGGTATATTAATTGCAAATTCTTACGAGACAAAACTCGTCCACTTGGGGTAACCTAGGGGTTTTAAGGTCTATTGTACATGCTAAATGCAAGCGTGTGTTCCTACGAAAATGTGGTAGTTTTTAGGATAAGTCACTTAAGCAATAAGTTAATTTGGATTTTAATTTTTGACCAACGATAAAATTCTGATTTCTTTTTTATAACTTCTTGAAAGAATGATTGGGTAATTTGAATTTGATTTTCTTTGTTGATTATTACTTTATTTGAGACCCTTCATTATTGAGCAAATGTCCATTTGATTGACTTAGTTTTAACTTTGAATGAATTTATTTGATTGAATGTTTAGGAGAAAAATTATGGAACTCTATCATTTTTTTGATCATAACTTAAAGTTAATACGAGGTATTATTTAAGAAAGGGAAAATGATTTAGGCAAAGTTTGCCAGCTTGAAAAAAATCAAGACAAAGAGAAAAAGAATAATGATTCATGTGATGGGCTGAGATGGAGCGTAAAACACACTCACTCATAAACACGTGACATGCGAGATGGAGCGTAAAATGCACTCACTGGTAAGATGGAGCATAAAATGCACTTAGTAATGAAAAAGAAAAAAAAACAAAAAGCCTCTTGATCCTCTGGTGTTGTCTGCTTGTGTTAACTAAGAGTGGTGTGGAAATAATTGTTTGAATTTCTCTTTCTCCTATAAGGCTTTGATTTCATAAATTTTTTTGAGTTCGAATTGGTTTGATACATGTGAATTCACACACACACACGCGAGGGGTTAAGTAGGATTGATAAATAAGTCCGAATTTTTAGAGGATGCATTGTTTTGAAGTTTTTCAAGAGCTATTGTTTTGAATCTTTAAGGTAAATGTTAAAGTTCCTATTAATTTGTGGCTCCAGGTTGTCGAGTTGGTTAGTTTGTTTAGTTGAATATTTTGTGTTATAGTTTATTTTTGTTTTTCCCGAAGACGTGCAAAGGATAAGTATGGGGGAATTTGATGAGAATAAAATATTTTTTATTTTTATTCCTTAATGATTAATCTTTTGTATTTATTTTGTGCCTAAATATACTTATTATTCTTATATTTTTATTTAAGGTGCAATTAAATGTTTTTCATTTTAAAATATATTAGTTTATTTAATTAATATATTTTATTTTATTTTTCGAAGGATTTAGAATTTTATTACAATAAAGTCAATATCTTGGTAATCAAACAATATTTAATGCTTCTATTCATGGAAGGAAAGAAACAAGAAGAATCCTACAAGGAGGAGAAATGAGGTGGAGCAATCTTGGTGTGCAAGTCAAATCCAATTAAGGAAAGGAAAATCTATCTAAAAGATCTCTTTGAAGGAAGTTGATTGCCATTAGAAGGTAAAAACCTACATGGAAAGGAATTAATGTCTTATGCCTATAAATAGAGGATTACCAAGAGAGCTTAGGGACATGTATACAAACTTCTCTTTATTATTCTTTGGGTGTTTTCCATGGCCATGTGTGGCTAAACAAATTCTTGGTTTAAGGAGATGGAAGCCTCAGAATTATTACACTGTGAGATCTAATTAGTTTTAATTGTCAATTATTATCTGAAGTATTGATTATTCTTCCGTGCTTAAATTCCATGATTGAATTGTTTAATTGCTAGGTTGCAAACTAGTTTATTATTCATTGAAATCTACTGCTAAATTAAACATCAAATCCGTAATTATTTGGTCACTCTAATTTGCAAGGCAACTAAAATTAATAATTGACTGCAGATCACGAGATTATTATATCTTAGGAAGAGTATTCAACTAAATTAAATGCAACTGCTTGTGCTTGTGTTGTTTAGCTTCATTAGTCTTTTTAATCTTAAAGGCAAAACTATGTTTTTCACCACTATACTTGGCAAGTTTTACTTAATACACCATTAAACTTTTAATTTTTTAGATTACCCCATTAAACTAATTAAAATAGTAAAATTGGGTCATTCCGTTAAAAAAAATTGACAGACGTTAAAATATTGCTGAGGTGGCGCTGACGTGGCAAAAAAATAAAAAATTTTGCTTATGTGGCAAAAAAAAAATCAAAAACAGATTTTAAAAATAAAAATCAACATTTTAAAGTTTTAAAATAACAAAACATTATAAAATAAAACAAAAAATACAAAATGCATTTTTTTTATAAAAACAGATTTAAAAAAAAAGTTTTTTTTAAAAAGATTTTTTAAAAATCAATTTTTTAAAAAATAGATTTTTTAAAAATGTAATTTTTTCAAAAAATGTAATTTTTAAAAAGCGTATTTTTTTTAAAACAGATTTTTTAAAAATAGATTTTAAAAAAAGCAATTCTATAAAAACATACTTTTTTAAAAATAGATTTTTCTAGAAAATAGAATTTTTAAAAAAGCGACTTTTTAAAAAAACAGTTTTTTTAAAAACAATTTTTTTAAAAAATAGACTTTTTTAAAAAATAGATTTTTTTAAATGCAATTTTAAAAAATTAGAATTTAAAAAAACGAACTTTTTAAAAAATAGAATTTATAAAAAATTGAATTTTTAAAAAAATCTGCTTTTAAAAAAATTATATTTTTTATAGAATTACATTTTTAAAAATCTATTTTTTATAAAAATCTATTTTTATAAAAAAGCTATTTTAAATTTTTTTATATTTTTTATTTTATTATGTTTTTGTTATTTTTAAAACTTTAAAATGTTCCTTTTTTTATTTTTAAAATCTGTTTTTGATTTTGTTTGCCACATAAGCAATAAAAATTTGTTTTTTTGCCACGTCAGCAATATTTTAACGTCTGTCAATTTTTTTTTAACGGAATGACCCAATTTTACTATTTTAATTAGTTTAATGGGGTAATTCAAAAAATTAAAAGTTCAATGGTGTATTAAGTAAAACTTGCCAAGTATAGTGGTGAAAAACATAGTTTTGCCAATTCTTAAAACATCTACTAGATTAAACTTTAAGTGCTTGTCTGAAGTTATTTAGTAGTTAGGGTTCTTTAGATCGCTTGTTTCTATCTAACTAAAATTAAGGAAAGACGTAGAGTGATTCTAAATGGTGATTTGATTCTAACGATGAATATTTAAAGTGTTAATTATTTATGCTTGTGTCAATGATCAGTGTAAGTTTCTGAAGGTGGAAGTTGAATTAACCCAATGCTCATTTTCCTAATTTATTTTATTAGATTATTTTGCGTTATTTATTAGTTTACTTTGATCAACAACTCTCAAAAACCCCATTTTTGGTTTCAAAGAATAAATTTAGACCAATCACTCTTTGTGAGATCAACACTTACTTGCACTACAACATAAATATTGTTCGCATTAAGGTTTTATTTTTGGTTACCTGCAACAACGCACCAACTGCAGAACTGAAGCTTTTAATACATTGTTTATTCTAATCAATATAATTCTATTTATCTTTGTTAATCAAATTCAGAACCCCCTTCTTCACTATTGTTTATTTATTTCAGTTAGAAACATTATAATAGATTTAAAACAATATCATTCTCCGTGGGATCGACTCTTACTTGCTACTGGACTGAGTTAATTGAAATTTCGTAGAGTGAAAAGTGAAGTTTAATTTTGGAGTGTAAACAAAAGCTTTCCAGTTGATTTATTGTGTTTGTCATAGTTTGTCATAACATTATGTTTAATAATGGTAGTGGATGACCCGAGACTAATCTCTAAGGAGGTGCGAGTGCAAAGCCGTGACATATGATTTTTCCTACTGATTTTTATATGCTTGATATGGAGAGCGGTAACCAAAATGTACCTAATTTGTTAGGAATACCATTTTTGAAAACATCCAAGACTAAAATAGATGTTCATAGTGGTACACTTTTAATGGAATTTGATGGGAAGTTGTTCAGATTAATATTTATGATTCCATGCAAAATTCTACTGATGACACTTCTATTTATTATGTGACTGACTCTTTAGCACATGATGTCTTTGAAATTAATGGAAATGATGACTTGGAGATTCCACTTAGTAAGAATATTGATGAGCAAAATGCGAAATTGACTTTGAATATTAAATTGCAAGGAACTGTTGCAACTTTGGATGATGCTCCGAAGTTAGGTTATGCCTAATTTCCAATCGATACGGGAGATCCAGAGAAGACGATTGTTAATGCGCATATGTTCTTCGCTATTTGATGACGAAGAAGAAGGTGAAATTCATACTGCAATCACCCCGAAGTGCATTTGATGTATTTTAAAAGAAGGAAATCTGGTCGAGCCAATGACGATAAACAAAGGCGATGCATGGGAGGCAACCCATAAGGGAGTATCTCTTTATTTTACTTTACATTGGGGACAATGTAAGTTTTAAGTGTGGGGAGAATTTAGGGTATTTGTTGTAGTTTATTCTTGTTTTGTTTTAAACATTGAATTTTGTAGGTATATTAATTCCAAATTCTCACGAGACAAACTCGTTCACTTGGGATAACCTAGGGGTTTAAATGCCTGTTGTACATGCTAAATGCAAGCGTGTGTTCCTATGAAAATGAGGTAGTTTTTAGGACGAGTCACTTAAGCAATAAGTTAATTTGGATTTTAATTTTTGACCAATGATAAAATTTTGATTTCTTTTTGATAACTTCTTGAAACAATGATTGGGTAATCTGAATTTGATTTTCTTTGTTGATTATTACTTTATTTGAGACCCTTCATTATTGAGCAAATGTCCATTTGATCGACTTAGTTTTAACTTTGAATGAATTTATTTGATTGAATCTTTAGGAGAAAAATTATGGAACTCTATCATTTGTTTGATCATAACTTGAAATTAATATGAGGTATTATTTAAGAAAGAGGAAATGATTTAGGCAAAGTTTTCCAGCTTGAAAATAATCAAGACAAATAGAAAAAGAAGAAAAAGAATAATGATTCATGTGGTGGGCTGAGATGGAGCGTAAAACGCACTCACTCATAAACATGTGACATGCAAGATGGAGCGTAAAACGCACTCACTAGTAAGATGGAGCATAAATTGCACTTAGTAATGAAAAAGGAAAAAAAATGAAAAGCCTCTTGATCCTCTGGTGTTGTCTGCTTGTGTTAACTAAGAGTGGTGTGGAAATAATTGTTTAAGTTTCTCTTTCTCCTATAAGGCTTTGATTCCATAAAATTTTTTAAGTTCTAATTGGTTTGATACATGTGAATTCACACACACACGAGGGGTTAAGAGTTGAGTAGGACTGATAAATAAGTCCGAATTTTTAGAGGATGCATTGTTTTGAAGTTTTTCAAGAGCTATTGTTTTGAATCTTTGAGGTAAATGTTAAAGTTCCTATTAAATTGTGGCTAGTCCAGGTTGTCGAGTTTGTTAGTTTGTTTAGTTGAATATTTTGTGTTATAGTTTTTTTTGTTTTGCCCAAGGACGTCCAAAGGATAAGTATGGGGGAATTTGACGAGAATAAAATATTTTATGTTTTTATTCCTTAATGATTAATCTTTTGTATTTATTTTGTGCCTAAATATACTTATTATTCTTATATTTTTATTTAAGGTGCAATTGAATGTTTTTCATTTTAAAATATATTAGTTTATTTAATTAATATATTTTATTTTATTTTAATAGAATTTAATATTTTATTACAATAAAGTAAATATCTTGGTGATCAAACAATATTTAATGCTTCTATTCATGGAAGGAAAGAAACAAGAAGAATCCTACAAGGAGAAGAAATGAGGTAGAGCAATTTTGGTGTGCAAGTCAAATCCAATTAAGGAAAGGAAAATCTATCTAAAAGATCTCTTTGAAGGAAGTTGATTGCCACTAGAAGGTAAAAACCTACGTGGAAAGGAATTAATGTCTTATGCCTATAAATAGAGGATTACCAAGAGAGCTTAGGGACATGTATACAAACTTCTCTTTATTATTCTTTGGTGTTTTCTGTGAGACCCCAGATTTTATGAATAAATATTTAATTTTCTCGAAATAATTTTTTTTAATATTATGGTGTGGATTTGATATAATGTTATAGTTGTAGATAATATTTATAAATTTTCCAAAGTAAGCAAGTGGTTATATAATATTCGATTGGTCGGGGAATATTCATTTTAATAGGGAATATTAAATGACTGCACAATCATTAGTGGACCCATTAACGAAAGTATTATCAGTAGTTAAAAAACGACAAAATTATCTTTCTATAAAAATAACGGTAGGAGGTGTTACCGTTAAAAGCATTGAACTACCCCATAGTAAAAATGCGATGAATACGTGTGGTTTCATAGTAGCACACGGTATTGATTATCGATGCTTCGTGAGAAGTCACTCGGTTATACTCTATTATTGCTACGATGAATTGCCGCATCATATCTCTCATATTATTGATTCAATTATTGTTACAAGATTATCATCGTATAATATGATATATTATTAAATCAATAATTGAGACTAACAAAGTTATTCATATTATTATTTGCAATATTGACAATGTATGAAGTTACATCGAAGAGAGGATTGGTCACCTAATTGAGCGCCAATAAGGAGAAATCCTTATCGAAAAGCCCTCTTTTCACAGGAACTACCGTTTGTTAAATATTGTGAATTATAATATTAATGATGAATAAGTTCGTGTTGATTAAAGATGAATTTTATAGTTCCATTGTGTTGGACTTATTTGTGTTAGTATAATTGATGTCTGGAGGTTATATTGTTCAATCGGGTATTCGGGGCACTTTTCATGTTGGAGTACTATTCACGAGTTACTATTCATGAGTTACTATTCACGAGTTACTATTCATGAGTTACTATTCACGAGTTACTATTCACGGGATACTATTCACGGGATACTATTCACCCTTAAAATATATTTCTTTTCGGTCCAAATTATTTTTGGGTACAATATTATTCCATGAGGAGATGTACTAATTTTTTCGGGCCTGTTGGTTGAAATTATAATAATATAAATCAATATGGATCGTTGATTTAAAGTTTTAATAGTAACTTGTCCCTTGAGTTTTTCAAGGGTTATTTGTCCCTTGATTTTCAAGAGTTATTTGTCCTTGACTTTCGAGAGTTATCCGCCTTGATTGTTTCAAGAGTTAATTGCCTTCATGAAATAGTAGTTGCCTCTACAATATTACCAAGAGTCGTTTTGACTATTCGTTAAGACCAATAGCCACTTTCAGTTCTTCTATAAATAGAAGCTCATTCCTTCATTATTTCTTACGAATTCACTTTGAAACTCTGAGAGAAACTATAGAGAGAAATAAGAAAAAATTCTTCTACTTCCTTCACTACTCCAATATCCGGTTTCTTATTCTAAGGTAGGGATATTATTTGTTGTACTTTCGTAAGGGGTATTCTTTCTTTCTTATTTATGAAGAGAACTTACATTATTCCATTCTTTATTATTACATTAGGATAACTTAGTGTCTGGGGATACCTATACTTGGTGAAATTCTTCCATTATTCCATTCTTATTATTTTGTTGGAATAGCTTTGTTTATCGCAATGCATACCGCATACATGGTGAAATTCTTCTAATATTCCATCCTTTATTATTACGTGAATATCATTTCACGTGCGTTCTGTGGGACTGATTCCATTATTTATTATACATTTGGGAATAACTCGTTGCGTATGTAGATCTACCGCATCGCATGGTGAATCCTTATGTTATTCCATTCTTTATTATTACATTGGAATAACTTTTGTCTCATGTGGATTACCACATGCATGGTGAATATTCCTTTGTATTCATTCCTTATTAAATTGTGGAAATGATCTCATCTACGTGGATTCTTTGCATGGCGGCGAAAATCCATTTGCGAGTTCATATATTCTATTATACTCGGTTGGTTAAAGTTTTGGCTTCTATAATCCATGAAATTAGTGGAATATCCTTAATATTTGCGCTTCATCCAAAGATCTTTTCATGGAAATATTCTTGAGCATTCTTGAATTTTACTCCAAAAGCGATGATTGTTGACAATTTGGGCGTTATTGAGTTCGGATAAATTCACTTATAAATATTTAAAATTTATTCTTGAACTTGTTTTATTGAATTGTCATCATCCTCATGCTTATATTATATTGAAAGTCATCTTTGGCTTACGTGCATAAATGGACTTGGTATGATTATGATTAGGGATTATTCGGTATAATCATGACCGTAATGTGACGAATGATGTGGTAAAAGTCCTCATTGGCCTGTAGTTCAGTGGTGGACAATTGTTGGTATGATTATGACCAGGGATTATTTGGTATAGTCATGACCATTGATGATTACATGAATATCCTTGGCTGTGGAGCATGGATGGTTCGATTTTATTTATTAAGTTGAGTCACAGCGATAAAGTTGATGAAAAACTTTTTAAATCATAGAAGACAGTAGATTTTATACTTTACTTGACTCTTCTAATGGATTGCTTATTTCGCTGCAGTTTTTGATCTAAAACTTGTTGTCTATTATATTCTATCCGTTGTTATACTGTTGAAGGCTAAGGATAATTTATTTTGCATTATCTTAGTCATAATATTTCTTATTGGGCTAGTTGAGCTCACCCTTTCTTTCACCTTTTATTCTCTTGAGAAATGAGAACGTAAATGGGACTAGTGGGGAACGGAGTGATGATCCAGATGTTTGCAATAGTAGTCCTCATTATTACAGTGAAATAGTGTGATAATAATTGTAATGAGGACTCCTTTTGAGTTTTTATACTCTCTAGTAGACAATATTTGTATTCAAACTCACAATTTATGTTTTGTCGTATTATTATTTACACCATTGTTGTATTATTAAGTTGTATTTGAATTGAAAGACCTTGTATCTGGCGACCCAAGATGGGTGATGTATACCTATTTTGAGGCGTCACGGTTGGTATCAAAGCTTAGGATATGATCTCCGGTGAGATGTGAGACAAGAACTAGGAGGGAGAGCGGAAATTCCTTCGCTAGTATGACCTACTTAAGTTTACTTGTTATTTAATTGGTCAGTCAGAGTATAAAGATAATATGTGATATATTAATTAACCCTTGTTTTGAGGCAGTGTTTGAAAATGGCAGCTGAAAATGTTAACAATGGAGTGAATGAGACCGTTGAGACACCTTTAATCACTAATTGGGTTAGTGTGATGTCGAGACGAAAGAAGAAATTAGAGATATCTACGTGGTGCGTGAAGAACTAATAGTTGCACCCAGAGCTAGTTGCGAGAGTAGCAACCGAGAGTGAAGAAAGAAGAGGAAGAAGAGGAACACGAGGAGAATTTATTAGAAGAATTTTATGATCAAAATTTAGAATTACAAAATCGTATTCATGAGTTAAAGAGCGAAATTTGAAGAAGCGGCGGTGAGTGGAGCAAAGAGATGCAACAATTCAAAATTGTGTTACCCGATGTGCGATGCTTGAACAGAAGCACTATTTGGCAGAGTATAAGATATTAGAGCTGGAATCTGAGAATGCTATGATCAAAGTTCTGATGAAAGCAGAAACAACTGAACGAAGGAGAATAGATGATGCGTGGGTAAAAGCCGCATGACGCGTTGATATTGTCGAAAAAGACGTCTGATCCAATAAAGTCAAAATAGATGAAATGGATTTTGCTTTTTGGACAACAATTGGGAGAATCCAACATCGAATTTGGAATTACCCTATGCATAGCGTTCAACCCCAATTCGATATGGATCGGAGAGTAATGATTTAAATCATGGATCAGAAATGTGAGGAAGCACTTAAGGGTGGAATGTACCCTATAGCAAAGTCAAATCCGGTAGTTTAAGTGAGAGCGTTTGTCGAGAAACCCGAACGAAATTATCACGGGTAAGTTTATCATAAACTATTGCTAAGTCTATACCGTGTTAGATACCGGTTCTACTCACTCTTTTATTTCACCTAGTTGTGTTCAATGTTTGAACTTAATTAGACTTTGACTTATCGATTGAAACTGTTAGTAGAAACCTTCGTTACCTCCACTATTTATAAATCTTGTTTAATTCAAATTGACACTTTCACGTTACCTGTCAATCTTATCTCTTTGAAAATACTTGCCTTTGATTCAATTTTAGGAATCGATTGGTTAACTACTCATCATGCTTTTCGTAAGGTTGTTAGCTTTCATATTCTTAACCAACCGGTTATGCGAATCCAAGCAACCAAACCACTAAAGTCAATCATTGTCATATCAAGCCTTAAGTAAAGAGCCCTGCTCCTTTCGTTGTTAACTTCCTTGTGTGGAATGCATCGAAGCCAGACTTTCTGTAGGCGACGTCGTGAATGACGATGACAAGTTGATAGTTATCAATGTGACGTACTATCCAAGTCTTGGATGAGGGTCACAGTTTTGAATGATATTTCTATTGTTTATTAATAAATTTCCTGACGTATTCTTGAAGACTTCTTAGCCTACTCCTAGAGCGTGAAATCGAATTTTGTATTGACCCCAGTACAAAACCCATTTCTAAAACCCTCAAATATTTCTTCAACTAAAACGAACGTATAACGTGCCAAAGACGTTGGCTCGAGCTATTGAAGATTACGATCATATCATTCAATACCATCGTGGAAAAACGAACGTGGTAGCTGACGCGTTGAGTAGAAGATCGTATACGTTTATAAGTGCGAATATATTCATGAACCCTTACAAAATGATATATCTAATATAAAGAGTAGAATCGACTTTAATCGATGTAAGTTAAAGCTTTAATCGATAAAAGTTACACACCCAAATTGATGAATGATGAATGTGAAGAATTAAGAAGGTTCAAGAGGGCGTTATTCTAGAAGCAAGAATCGACGAAGAGAGGAAATCTCAACCCTCGATTTAATTGGCCCATTTGAAATCCTCGATCGAGTAGGTATTGTGGCTTATAGACTCATTTTACCGCCAAGTATGTCGCGTGTTCATAACATTTTTAACGTATCGACGTTACGTAAATATGGGGACGACCCGAACCACATTATTAATTTAGAACCGAACGAGATAGCGGATGATTTAACGTATGAGGAGATACGTGTTAAAATCTTGGATAAGAATGATTATATTTGACACTCAAAGGTTATACCTCAAGAGTTAGAATCTGAAATGAAGTCAAGAAACCCTCACTTCTTCAACATACCAGGTACGTACATAAATTTTGAGGGCGAAATTCCATAAGGAGGGGAGATTGTGAGACCCCAGATTTTATGAATAAATATTTAATTTTCTCGAAATAATTTTTTTTAATATTATGGTGTGGATTTGATATAATGTTATAGTTGTAGATAATATTTATAAATTTTGCAAAAAATAAGCAAGTGGTTATATAATATTCGATTGGTGGGAGAATATTCGTTTTAACAGGGGAATATTAAATGCGACGGCACAATCATTGGTGGACCCACAACTAAGTATTGTCGTTAGTTAGAAAATGATAAAATTATCTTTCTATAAAAATAATCTATGGAGGTATTACCGATTTAAAACCGTTGAACTACCCGTTAGTAAAAAAGTACATTAATCTGGCATGGTTGCGTAGTAAGCACGGTATTGATTATTGATGCTTACGTGAGAAGTCACTCAGTTATACTCAATTATTGCTACAGTAATTGTTGCATCATATCTCTCATATTATTGATTCAATTATTGTTACAGTATCATCTATATAATATGATATATTATTAAATCAATAATTGAGATGACAAAGTTATTCATATTATAATTTGCAATATTGACATGTATGTCAGAAGTTACATCGAGGAGAGGTTTGGTCACCTAATTGCGCGCTCAATAAGGAGAAATCCTTATCGAAAGCCCCCTCTTTCCTGGGAACGACATGGTTGTTAAATATTGTGAATTATAATATTAATGATGAATAAGTTCGTGTTGATTAAATATGAATTTTATAGTTCCATTGTGTTGGACTTATTTGTGTTAGTATAATTGATGTTGATGTCCGGAGGTTATATTGTTCAATCGGGTATTTGGGGCACTTTTAAATTATGTCGAGTACTATTCACGAGTTACTATTCATGAGTTACTATTCACGAGTTACTATTCATGAGTTACTATTCTGAGTTACTATTCACGAGTTACTATTCACGAGTACTATTCACCACTTAAAATATATTTCTTTTCGGTCCAAATTATTTTTGGGTACAATATTATTCCATGAGGAGATGTGATTAATTTTTCGAATCGATTGGTTGAAATTATAATAAGAAATCAATATGGATCGTTGATTTAAAGTTTTAATAGTAACTTATCCCTTGAGTTTTCCAAGAGTTATTTGTCCCTTTAATTTTCCAAGAGTTATTTGTCCTTGACTTTCCAAGAGTTATTTGCCCTTGATTGTTTTTGAGAGTTAATTGAATTTTTCCCAAATAGTAGTTGCCTCTTGATATTACCAAGAGACATTTTGACCCTTCGTTAAGACCAAGAGACACTTTCGTTCTTCTATAAATAGAAGCTCATTCCTTCATTATTTCTTACGAATTCACTTTGAAACTCTAGAGAGAAAACTATAGAGAGAAAGAAGAAAAAAGTATTACGCTACTTCACTACTCCAATATCCAGTTTCTTCTAAGGTAGGGAATATTATTTGTTGTACTTTCGTAAGGGGTATTCTTTCTTTCTTATTCATGAAGAGAACTTACATTATTCCATTCTTTATTATTACATTGGAATAACTCAGATACACGCTGGATACCCTATACTTGGTAAAATTCTTACATTATTCCATTCTTATTATTATGTTGAATAACTTTGTGCTCTATATTACACGGTGAAATTCTTACATTCTTCCATTCTTATTATTACGTTGGATATACATGGTGAAATTCTTCTAATATTATTCATCCTTTATTATTCTCGTCCGAATATCACATGCGTATGCGTTTACGCATGACACGGTTCCATTATTTATTATTACAGCCGGAATATCACATGCGTAATGTTTACGCAGGACATGGTTCCATTATTTATTATTACGTTGGGAATAACTTTTATGCGTGCGATCTACATGCACGTATGGTGAATCCTTCATTATTCCATTCTTTATTATTACATTGGAATAACTTATCTATGTGGATTAACATGCATGGTTAATGATCCTTTGTATTCAATTATTATTAAATTGTGGAAATGATCTGTCTACCTGGATTACCACATGGCGGGCCCAAATCCATTTGCAGTTTCATATATTCTAATATACTCAGTTGGTTAAAGCTTTGGCTTCTATAATCCATGAAATTAGTGGAATATTCTTGATATTTACGCTTCATCCAATATCTTTTCATGAAAATATTCTTCTGAGCATTCTTGAATTTTACGCCACAAAGCAGTATCATGTTGACAATTTGGACGTTATTGAGCTCAGGATAAATTCACTTATAAATCTTTAAAATTTATTCTTGAACCTGTTTTATTGAATTGTCATCATCCTCATGCTTATATTATGTTGAAAGTCATCTTTGGCTTACGTGCATAGATGGACTTGGTATGATTATGACTAGGGATTATTCAGTATAATCATGACCGTAATGTGACGAATTGTGACGCCCCCAAAATAGGTATACATCACCCATTCTGAGTTGTCAATACATGGTACAGAAACAACTACAACTTTATTATTACAACATATAAACTGTGAGTTTAAATACGAGATATTGCCATCTAGACAATATCCACACGCAAATAAATCCCCATCATAATTATTGATACATTATTTTACAAAAATGGTGAGGACTACTAAACAACTCTCTAGAACTTCTTCCTTCCATACCCAGACTAGTACTTTCATTATATTCTCGCCTCCCGAGAAGAAAAATGGAACAACAAGGAAAAGGGTGAGCTCAACTAGCCCGATAAAGAATATTATGACTAAGATAATATACAACAAATTATCATTAGTCTTCAACGGGAAAAAAAACTAATAGAATACAATAGACAACAAGTTTTAAACCAATATTACATGAAATGAAATAATAATTCATTAGAAGAGTTAAGTAGAGAATGCAAACTACTATCTTACATGTATGAATTTAAAAGTTAAATCGTCTATCTTTTATCCACTGTAACATCAATTAATATACATCCGAATCAAATATTCATCTTTGCACTACACAGCCAAAGATATTCATCGATTAATCGTGTTCATCTAAACACTGTTCATCTTTGCACTACTGGGCCAAAGATATTCATCGAAATCATTCATCTTTTGCTTACAGGGCTAAAGATATTCAATAATATCATCATTTAAGACCGAGGATGATGAAAAATATTTTTAAAGAAGCGAATCTAGTGAAACAAAATGACAAGGATTAAGGATTAAGGATTAGTACTTTGTTTTTATCCATGTCCAACAATACCTCAAAATAATTATAGTGGTGTAAAATTCAAGAATGATCAAAACATGGATACAATCAAAGCTAGTATCCGAATAGATATTTTGAACGAAAAGGAAAATTTTTATTTTTCGATGAATAGTCTGAAATGATTAAGTAAATAGTGTATATATCGTGAATAGTCTTAGTATCGTGAATAAGTAACTCAGACACCAAAAGTTCCAAATTTGATAAAAACTTGGATCAATATTTCAAGATAATGATATTGAAGAAATAATATCATTCTGAAAAAATAATATCCACTACCTCACAAAAGCGATGCTTCTAGTTGAAACAGGATATAAAGCTATGACTTGAACTTGCACCAGATATAGCAATACTCAAAATATACTCAAAATACTCACAAGAATAAACTCGATAATATAGAGAGAAAACTTGATTTACGGTGTGATTTTCAATTCTAACCTAAGCACCTATTTATAGGAAAATGCTTAGAACACCAAAAGCAAAAATTTAATAAATTAATATATATATATATATATATATATATATATATATCAAATTCATATACTAGAATTCAAATCCTAGCATTTCCCTCATTCCACCTTCTAGAAAAGTAAGAAAAAAAACGTTTTTCATAAAATAAATAATTAAAACTTTCAAAATCAATTATTTGAAGCTTGAACTTCAATAATTCATAATAAATAGCCCTTTTATCGGAAAAATTGAATCTCGCTGACTTTTTATAGGAAATTCAATTCTCTACAACTTTGCGAGAAAAAGTTTTCCCAAATTCCAAATAGAAATTGGCCAAAATCACAAGCAGACGATTTTACGTTTATAATCAAATTTTGTCGATAAATGGGGTCCCATGAGCATGTTTAACATGTTTTAAACATTTATTGCAACAAAATACTCTTCCTCCTCGTATACTCATATATCCCACATTAGATTTGTAAAAATATCACCATTATTATATTATTAAAATATAATAATATATTTAAATGAATTATTTTATCGAGAAAAAGATAAAATTTTAATTTTCAACAATTGTCACATTAAAAATTTTCTCCATCTATATCCACATAAAATCAATATTTTCCTCATCATATGAATCAATAATTAATTATTCACAAATAATATTACGAGAATCCTGATATTGTGACGGGGCGGTTCCGGAAGAGGGGGGCTTTCCATAAAAATTTCTTTTTCTTTGGCGCGAATTAGGTGACCAAACCTCTCCTTGAAGCGAGAACTTTCTAGACATTGCCAATAATGTTATCTAATAATATTATTAGGATAATATGAATTATTGCTTCGATAATGAAAAATCTTGTGTAATGACAATTATTGAAACAACGACAATATAAAATATCATCGCGATTAATTATTAAATCAATAAAATAAAATCTTTGAGCATTAATTCACATGTAACCATTATTGAGTAGTGCCTTCTTACGTAAGAATCGATAATTGGTGCGATACTGTGTCTTCTTGTGTTTTAACCAAGAGAGTATTTTAACGGTATTAACCATGTAACAACCACTGGCAGATTATTTTTAAACAACTTATATTTGTCGTTTTCTTCATCCATAAACTTTTCGTTATGGTGCCCACAAAAAGATTGCGTCGTCGTCATTTAATATTCCCAAATGACGAAATATTCCACGACCAAACGAATATTCCCAACACAATGAATATTTTATAACCACTTGCTTATTTTGAAATATTTGCGTATTTTACCCATAACTATCCACATTAATCAAATCAACCCTTACTATTTCAAAATAGAAAATTAAATTTCATTAATAATAAGTTGGGGTCTTCTGACCTCCCTCCTTATGAAATTTAAATCCTCGAAATTGACGTCACGTGCACAGTGTTTGAAAAGGTGAGGATACCTCGCTTTCATTTCCGTTTCAATTCCCGGTCATTTCCTCTATAGCATGATTCCTCCATAAAACTTTAACTTGTGGTATGACCTTTCTTGGCGTAGGACATGCTCCTTCTATCCAAGATCTTAACAGTACCTCCTCATCGTTAAGTCTTGGCTATTTAAATCGGTTCTAACTCTATAACGTGGTTCGGGTCTTTCACATATTTACTGAAATGCAGGATATGTGAAACACATTATGAACACGAGACATACTCGGAGAGGTATGCTTGAGTCTATAGGCTACATTTCCTACTTTTCGGTCAAGAATTTGAAATGGACCAATAAATCATGGATTGAGTTTTCCTCTCTTTCCCAAATCTTGTAACTCCCTTCCATGGAGCAACTCATGACAATACATGATCCCCATACTAAATTCCACGTCCTTTCGATGAAGATCCATAACTCTTTTTGTCGATCTTTCTTTGTTTGTATCGTTGTCGAATCATTTGGATCTTTTCCGTGATCATACGTACCAACTCGGGTCCCAACAATGTTGCTTCACCCACCTCGTCCCAACATCTTGGAGCGACATTTTCGAATCCATATAATGCTTGAATTGAGCCACACCTATACTTGCACGATAAGCTGTTGTTGTAGGAGAATTCCACCAATGGTAAATACTTATCCCAAGCGCCCTTGAAGTCTAGGACCACGAGTCTTAATAGATCTTCAAGAGTTTGAATAGTCCTCTCGATTGTCCTTCCGGTTTGAGGATGGTATCTGCGAACCAAATAAATAAATCCGTGCCCATAGCTTTTTGCAAGCTAACCCAAAATCTTGAAGTGAATCTTGGGTCACGATCCGAAACTATGGATCTGGGCATGCCATGCAACCTCACAATCTCATTCACGTATATACTAGCAAGACGCGTCAAGGGAATAAGTCTCACGTATCGGCAAGAAATGAGCGCGGACTTGGTTAATCTATCAATAATAACCCAAATAGCATTAATGCCTTGAGAAACCGTAGGAAGACCGTATGCTTGAAATCCATGGTAATGTGTTCCACTTCCATTCGGAATCTCAAGTGGTTCTGCAACGGACCCTTAGGTACTAGATGCTCGCCTTTACGTTGACAAGTTAAACACATCGAGATAAACTTTGCAATCTCTCTCTTCGTAATGTTCCACCAAAATGTATGTCAAGATCACGATACATTTTAGTACTTCGAGATGGATTGCAAATGGTGTATTGTGCCTCCATTATAATCTTGTACTTGAAATCGAGTCATTAGGAACACAAAATGCAGAGTGGACTCAAGTATTCCTTCTTCATCAATTCTCGCTTGGAATAGCTCCTTCTTGTACTTTCTTCTTCATACGCATATCGCCTCCTGTTAGCGGCTTGAGCAACCTTAACTTTTTCTATTAAAGTTGGTTCTGTCGTATACTTGACATCATCGCACTTGTTCCTGCGTATATGATCTTCTACTCAACGCGTCGCCTACCACGTTAAACTTTCGGGATGGTATTGAATAGTGTGGTAAGTAGTCTTTCAATAGCTCGAGCCAACGTCATTGCCGTGTTGAGTTCTTTTGAGTGAAGAAATATTTAAGGCTTTTATGGTGCGAATATATCTCCACTTTCTCCCCATATAGATAGTGCCTCCAGATCTTTAGTGCAAAAACGATTGCTTTGCTAACTCTAGATCGTTAGTAGGATAATTCCTCTCGTATTCTTTAAGTTGTCGCGAGGCATAAAGCTATGACTTTCCCACGTTGCGAGAACACATCCTAACCCCTTTGCAAGAAGCATCGGCAGTGAATAACAATCCATCCAAACCGGATGGTATTGTTAGAACAGTCTTAAAATAAGTCTCCTCTTAAGCTCTTGGAAACTCTTCTCGCATTCTTCTTCGCTCCAAGCGAATTTTGTATCCTTCCGTTATTTGGGTTAATGGAGTAGCGATTAGAAAAACCCTTCCACGAATCTCTGTTAATAACTAGCTAAGCCCAAAAAAGCTACGTCTTGATCAATGGACTTGGTTGCTCTAACTTTGTATTGCTTCAATCTTCGCGGATCAATAGATACTCCATGTTTCGACACCCGTGCCCAAGGAATGCTACTTCCTCAAGCTAGAACTCGCATTTCTTCAATTTGGCATATAGTTTATTTTCACGAAGCCTTTGGAGTACCGACGAAATGGTGCTCATGATCTTCCACGACTTTTGGAATATATGAGGATGTCATCAATAAAAACAAAAACGAATCGATCTAAATATTCCTTAAATACTTTCGTTCATCATATCCATAAAGCCAGCAGGAGCATTAGTCAATCCGAAGACATACTTGACTAAGAATTCATAATGCCCGTCTGCAGGAGTTCTGAAGGCGCTTTGGAATATCCTCGATTCTAATCTTGGTGATGATATCCGGAATCGAAGATCGATTTTTGAAAAAGAATTGTGCTCTTGCAGTATCGGTCAAACAAGTCATCAATCTGAGGTGAGGATACCTATTCTTAATGGTGACATGGTTCAATTCCGAGATAGTCAATACAAAAGTCGCATACTCCCGTCTTTCTTCTTTCTGAATAAAAGGGAGCACCCCGAGGAGATGTCTAGAGACCAGATGAAATAGATGTCCAACAATTCACGTAGTTGGACCTTTAACTCTGAAGTTCAATAGGAGCCATTCGATATGGGGTTTTAGAAATGGGCTTTATGCGGGTTCAAGATCAATAAAGAATTCAACTTCACGTTACGGGGGTAGGCCGGGAAGTTCTTGAAATCGTCGGAAAGTCAATAACAACAGAATATTATTCAAATTTGGCGTGTCTTTATTCAAATCCATAACATGGGCTAAGAAAGCTTGACATCCGTTTTTCAATAAGCGAATAGCTTTATGATTAGATATAGCGGTGATTAATTTTAATGGTTTAGTTGCTTGAATTAAATACAATAGGTTGTTTAGGAATATGAAGCTAACAAACGAAAACAATCAATTTTGGCATGATGA